>JAOXYF010000020.1:4275080-4293893 GCA_028565775.1 Sternarchorhynchus goeldii | reverse complement strand
TATATATACACTGTACATTCAGATCAGCTGTAGGACTTTGCTGTTCCTTTTTCCTTATTCCAGTGTGTTCATTTTAGAGAGTGGCCTTCTGTATACATTTGGTGATGGCCGGCATGGCAAGCTGGGTCTCGGAGAGGAGAACTTCACCAACCGCTTCCAGCCGACACTTTGTCCACGCTTCCTTGTCTACAACGTGCAGTCCGTGAGTTTCACTGTCTAATCGTCCTATTGTTTTCATCTTAACAGTTTACAACCCTCTTCTCATGTCCTGTACTGCTGTCGTTTTGGAAATATGGAGATATGTTCTTCCATATTTGGAGATATATGTTCTTCCTTGCCAGGTTGCATGTGGTGGATGTCACATGGTGGTGTTGGCCAAACCTAGGGTTAAAGGGTCAAAGGATGTTGTCCTGGAGGATGGCGACGTCACGGAGAACTGGGTGGAGCCGCCCGGCATGCAGCTGCTCGGGGAGACAGGAGACCAGACCGGCTTGAGCAGAAGCCTCTCTGCCCGGGTTAGACGCCGGGAGAGGGTGGGTCGGATCTCCATGGACTGTAGCTATAGCCACCAAACACACCTCAACCTCCTTATCTACACCAGAGAGGAGCACTTCAGCATGGATAATTAAGCACGGCTAATTACAATTATAGCGCCACTAATGATGACTGAATGCTAGTCAGTGGAGAGCAGTTAGCATGGTCTCTTGTGTATAATGCTAATCCCTCACTAGCATCTAGTATGACTGACTGAAGTATCTTTTAGGAATAACATCATAAGTCCAACAAGGCATAGAATCTCTCTGAAAGATTTCCTTTTGACTTGCTGTCAGTATTTTTTCCCCCCATATATAAAATTTCTCATCTTTTTTCAGGTCTTCACATCAACCACGTGAGCACAGCGAACAAGAGCAAAAGCTCAAACCGTTGAGCTCACTGAACCTGCTTTCTGCTTTCTAGGAACGTTCTCCAGAGCAGTTTGGGATGATGTTCCGGACACTTCCACCCCTTAGTTCTGGTTACCTCAGTGAGCCTCTGCCTGTGACCAGTCAGACCCTGCCTCCGAGTCTGCACCCTGCAAGACTGCACAGCAAGAGAGCCCCTAGTGCCCTGGAGGAGAATGGTTTTACCAGCCACACAGGTAATGAACAATTTCCTACGGTGTGGAGATTATGGATGAAACATTTTATATTTGACGTGAAACCTAGATGGTTTTACTTAATACTGATTTGTTTGTTGTCGCAATGTTGATTTTCATAGGCAGGGTGATAACAGAGCAAGTTGATGGGAAAAGCTTTCTTGATGAAAACAGTGGAGACAGTGAAAGTGTTAAGGATTTGGGAGAAACAACTGACTTGTTAAATTTGGTATGTACACAAAGCATTATATGAATGACATAATTTAGCTTAACTATATGAGAGTAACCTTCTGTTACTCTCACATAGTAACAAAGTGCAGGTTTTGTAATTGTTATATAGACTTAAGTATCAGTTGTGTAACATTAAGAGTATGCATAACGGTACAATTGAAAGGTTGTGATTGGGGTTCATGGGTGTTGTTTTGGGTAATGCTTATTCCCATAGCTGGTGTTTATGGTGATGTTCATGTTCAGGAGGGCTGTACATGGGTGGAGTTCATGTTCATAGGTTTATATTTCTTTCTGCACTAACAGACTCATGTAATGAAGGTGGATCCAGGTGACAATACACTCACATTGTCTCCTATCCAGAAGGTAAGCTGAGAATCACAGTGGCAGCTCTTTAAGGGAGAAAATCATTTAATTAAAAATATAGTTTTTATGTGTGTGTGTGTTAATGTAACTCTATAGGAGTTCTAATACTGGATTTAACTGTCTAGCCTGTTCCAAGGGTTGTTATTTTCAAATGCTGCTTTGGTATGGCTCTCTCTGTACTTCAGCAGTCTTGTTTTTCCACATTCAATTCATTCTACACTCATTCATTCTGCACTGCATGCTCATTTGCTTCTCTCTCTCTTTCTCTGTTTTTCTCTCTCATTGCTTTTCCTCTGTTTGTCCTCTGCTGCGGGGGAGGGGTTTGGACAAAAGAAGGTTAAGGTTGTGAAAAAGCACGGTAAGGAGGTGGGACGGCCTACACCAGGCCCAGCCTGCTCTGATAGACAGGCGGGGCTTAACTCTTACAGGGTCCCGCCCACCGAGTCACAGAGGAGCGCAAGTGACACGGGTCTCCTGGCGGGTTCTCCGGATGCCAGCTGTCAGGGCGGAGCCTGGAAGAGGGGGACTGCTCCTTTAACTCCAAAAGAAGGCAGGTCTGCAAAGCCCAGGACAGTGGGCAGTGGTAGGAGATGGTCAAAAAGCATGGCTGACCTTAGTAGAGCTGGACCCAAGTCCTTCTCACCTGTCCGCACAGCCAAGCAATGCCAGCTGATTGATACTGGGAGGAAAACTCCATCCACCATTCCAGAGCGAAAAGGGAAGGCATCAATGTGCCAAGAAGATTTAACCAGAGCTGGAGCCACACCGAAAGCACCTTCAGTTCTTGGGAAACAGGTAGAGAGTGAGACTCATCAGTCAGAATCAAACCTCTCAAGCCAACGGGATCCAGGCAAAGCCCTACCTAAAGCTCGGCAGAGGACGAAGACTAAAGGTTATCAAAGAGACGGTGAGGAAAAGGAGAACCTAACGAGGAGAAAGCCTGAGGAAGTTCTTCGTAACCAGGCTGCAGGCCAGAGCAACGAGCCTGCAGGTAAACAGCCTATAGAGATGCCCACCAAACCCACACAGATCAAACACACACCTGGTGATACTGAGAGCAGTGTGAAAACGCAGAGGACAACATCAATACAGGTGCAGAGCCAGTCAGGACATACCAAAAGAGACTCCTCTCCGTTCAGAGTTCCTCTTGCCAATTCTGGAGCAGCAGAGAACGTGGTGGACAGCACAACGTCTGGATCAGGAGCACCATCAGAGTGTGTGCAGCAGAAGAATGTCCTGGAGGTAACTGCACTAGTCCAGGACCTGGAGAGTTCTGCACGCCTGGCAACAGACACATCTACTTTCGTTGCCGGAGCTCTGGCTAGCAGCTCCTCCAGTTCTGCTCCATCCGTGCCTCGCAAGAGGATAAGCCTGAACACGGCCGGCAGACAGACCCTTTCAGATGCATCCTCCATCAGCGATGAGGCAAGGGGAGGGACAGCAGCACACACCCTGGAGAGGATTAGCAGTGTCTGTGGTGAGGGAGAGAGTCTGAGTAAGGTGATGAAAGATGATGATGATGATGAGGAGGAGGAAGATGACACAACTATGAGAGCGTTGAGCCAAGAGGAGACAAGTGAGGGAGACGAGGAGAGAAGTAAAAATGAGACGGACCAGGAAGGCGAGGAGGAGGATAGGAGAAGTGAGAGGGAGGAAGAACAGAGGAGTGATATAAGTGGAAAATATGAAGAAGGTGAGGATGTGGAGCAGTCAGAGGAAGAGAGCAGAATGAGTGATGTGGAGGAACAAGAGAGTGGTAAAGAGTCTGGCACAGGGATGGACAGCCAGAGCAGCCAATCGGATGGGGCAGAATCACAGGAGGTGGAGTCAGAGGAAGAAGAAAGTGAAGAAAGCAGCGAATCAGAAGGTGGCAGTGAGGTGGATAGTGGAAAGGGGAAGGAGAAGGAGGAGAAGAGTAGTGTTGGGGAAGAGGACGAGGTGATGGTGGGAAAAGACGTTGACACAGAAGATGAGGAGGAGTGGGATGAAGGTGCAAATGAGGAAGAGGAGGGTGAGGGAGATCCAGCAGAGGAGAAGAGTTGGGCAGAAGAGCAGGAGAGTTGTGGAACAGAAGGTGAGGAGGAAGAGTGTGAGCAGGAGCAAGATGAAGATAGTGAAGAAGAAAATGAAGGAGGAGAAGAAACAGAGGAACAGGATAAAGAGGAGGAGGAGGAAGATGAAGATAGTGAAGAAGAAAACGAAGGAGGAGAAGAAACGGAAGAACAGAATAAAGAGGAGGAGGAGGAGGAGGAAGATGAAGATAGTGAAGAAGCAAACAAAGGAGGAGAAGAAATGGAGGAACAGGATAAAGAGGAGGAGGAAAGTGGCAGTGACCAAGAGGAGGAGGAGGAGGAGGAAGAAAGTGGCAGTGACCAAGAGGAGGAGGAGGAGGAGGAAGAAAGTGGCAGTGACCAAGAGGAGGAGGAGGAAGAGGAGGAGGAGGAAAGTGGCAATGACCAAGAGGAACAGGAGGAGGAGGAAGAAAGTAGCAATGACGAAGAAGAAGAAGAAGAGGAGGAGGAGGAGGAAGAAGAGTTGAGGAAGAAAGGAAAGGGGAAGGGAAAGACTACTGCACCATCCATATCAAGGAGAGAAGACCAAAAGCCCAAGAAATTAGGCAAACGCAGGCAGAGTTCAGCTAGAAATAGCCAATCGCACTCTAAATCCCAGAAGCCTCGGCAGTTCTGGGATGACGTTCTACCTCATTACCTCAATTTAAAATAAGCACAACCTCAGCCTTGCTCTGTGCCTCTCCAAGTGTCACTGTCTATGTATTTGTCATCTTTTTATCTAAGGCCATTTTCACCAGCCTCATTCAAACTGTATTACATTTATATGTACATTTATATATACATTTATCTACTTTGATTATTGTTTGTTAGTAAAGGCTTTTGTAAATTACTTCTCTTTCATCATGAGAATCCTTTGAAGTACCTTGGGACCTACAAAAAATATAAAAAAAAAGTAAATTTTTACATGTCTTGGTGTAGTTTTGTCACCGTTGTTATTAAAGCATATATGGTACCATTCGGTTGTTTTATTTGTTTACCAAGTATCAGCAAAAAGCTGATCGATTTCTTCCAGTCTAAGTAATCGTATCGGTCTGGTTATCTTCTGAGTAATCGTATCGGTCTGGTTATCTTTTGTATTAATCTTGTTATTGTTATGAGAAAATTCCTGTTGCATATAATTATTGCTTGGTTACTTTTTTCCTATTTATTCAATTTTTTTTCTATTTGCCTCCCTGTTGGATTAGCCTGTGCTAATGCCTTTCACATCCTGTTGTAGTTATAAATACAATTAGATTTATGTCATACGGCTTCAATTCTATGTCATGCGGTATATCAATATTATAGACTTAATTTGTAAATCAGTGTAAATAATCAGAACAGCGTTACAAAATACACCACAGGTCATTAAATAAGAAAAGCAGGTGCAGTGGCGAACAGGTGATCTTTTTCATAATCCACTGCAGCAGTATTTGCATAATTCTGGGCATGAATATTCATAAATGCTAATGAGGAGATGGAGTGGGTTCCATTTGTGCTGGCCAGGTGAGAATATGCCCCTCCCCCTTAGTAGATAAGCAAATCTGAGTCTATATGTCGCCAGTCTTTAGTGCACCTTGTGTGTGTGTGTGTGTGTGTGTGTGTGTGTGTGTGCGCCCTCTTTGTATGAGTGTTCTTTCCCATTGCATGCATCTTACAAGCTTTACTCCTTTCCACACATACCTTCTTGCTTTTTTAACCCTTACATCTACATCTGAATAACTCACTCATTTATTGACGTTTTCTCATGGTTATATGTAACAAATGCTGAAGGCTGTCTCTTTAAATCTTGGGCAGGACTACAGCCACGGAACCATGGAGCTCAGTGATGATGAGACAAATGGACAAAAGGATCAAACAGAAGATGAAGACGATGACGACGATGAGGATGATGACGACGACGATGATGATGATGATGAGGAGGAGGAGGAGGAGGAGAATGATAATATTCAAAAAGAGCCACTGGAGAATGCAGAGCAGCAGGAGGCCAACACAGTCCGGTTCAGAGCACAAGCAGGGGTTTCTTCCATGAACACACAGGCAGGGGTTATTATTTAGGAACAAATGACCCATAACCAGAAAAATGCTGTCAAGACAGTAATGTTCTGTTTGATGCAGGAAGATGTTGAAGGAGAAGCTGTTGAGGAAGCTGTTGCACAGGCTTGTGTTCCTGATGGACCGGTGAAAGGACAGTATGAAGAAGCTCTGCAGCCTTTGACAGGTGCCATTTTTTTTTGTTTTTTTTACTGTGGAAAGTGCCGTTTGTGGTGAAAGAGCCACTATGAATTATTATTTTAATCATTACATATTCCGGTTTCATGTGTGGTCTTGAACAATGAAGATGACTTTGCTGTCTGTAGATTCTCATATTAAAGATGTATCCCGTCAACTTACTGAGGAAAAGTCACAATTCCAGACTGAAACGAAACAGGAGAAAAAGAAAGGTCTCTTTGGGTCAAATAGCAAGGTATCTAAATCAGGCCAAAAACCTCACGCCGCTATTGGCTTAGGCTAGCTTTTGTGTGTTTTAGTATAACATGCAGGCTATACAGTATATTTTAACATTCTAAATAGAGTTTCTACCAGTATGATTATCACTGTTACATAATTAAATTACTTTCATCAGTTGATAAAAATCTATTAAAGTGGCACTTCTGCTGGTGTTCTTATGTGGCTTTAGATGTCCCTGTTCAAGCGGTCTTCCACCAGAGCCAAGCAGGAGAAGGAGAAAGCAGAGGCACCAAAGGAGAGCCCCGGAGCAGGCATGCACTCCAGAGAGGCCCACTGCAGCAGCTCCCTCAGTGGGGGGCTGGAGGGGACCTCTAGCACGGTGTCCGGGAGCCCCAGGCCACCCCAGTCCCGCTCAGCCACGTGCACTCTGCTCTGATTCTTCCTGGAGCTTCACTAAAACCCAGTCCTGGAGCTCCTCTCAAACCCAGTCCTGGAGCTCCTCTCAAACCCAATCCTGACACACCTTACAAACCCAGTCCTGATCTTCTCTCAAACCCAATCTTGAAGTTCTTCTCAAACCCAGTCCTGGAGCTCATGGCTGCTGTGATCTTGAGTTTCCCTGGTCTAACACACTCTATTTCAAGACAGAGGGCTTAGTAATGGTAGTTAGGGCTTAGTAATATAGTTGAATTAGACATTGGATACATGGACACCAAATATCCAATAGGAGTGGCATTAAGAAATGATCTTAAAGTCAGGGAACAAGCTTATCTACCAAAATTTTAACCTTCACTATGGTAAAAGGTAGACGGAATAGCAGCTTCTAGCAGCAGTATTTGGACACCTGTATTAGCAGTGACAGCCATTAAGTGCCTTGTGAAAACTCGACAGAAAAGTTGAGGTAAAACTCCATTTGGGATATTTCTCCAGAACCACTGTAGGAAGCCATTTTAGTACTTCATCACAAGTTTTTAATTTTTATCATAACAAAGTATGCAGTTTAACTTATGTGGTGTATTTGTGTGTGACATGTAATATAAATGTAAAGAATTTTTACAATTATTTATTCCTCCTTTTTTCTTGCACAGGCACTTTTTGTCAATATTGTTAGTGACATGGTCTTACATTATATTCTATTACATACTGTACTGAATGTGCAAGAATTAAAATTCACTCTGCATATCTGAGGTCTCCCCCTATTTTCCTCCAGCCGTTTGTTAGTTGCGCTGTTTAACCCACAAACCCTACAGCTGACCTGGTAGGGCAGATAGAGGATGGACAGTGGACTTTCCCGTAAAACACCGCCTTTTGAACATCCCTTCTACGTCATTGGTCTTTTGCTGGCGTTCAAGCGTCGCCACTCGTTTTGCGTAGCCAAAGTACTTTTTTAAATTTGTCCGAAAAGTTGCGGTCTTCTGATTAATTCGATTTATCGCTACTTGGTGTTATGCTATATAAACTATTAACTGTAACTGAGCGGATTTAATTTAGTTTTGACTTCAGTATTGAACGATAGCTTCTGTAATTATCTATTAACTCATATAAAAGATTGATAAATGTTTTTTTCGGCAATATACGTTCCCTAGTCCTGTTTTGTCCGAGTAAATTCTCGTACGCAGTTACGTGTATTAATTAGGCTGCATGGAATTAAGATGACCGACTTCAAGATATCAACATATATAATAACATTTTTATTTAGATTTAATTCAACTTGTGTTATGCACAAAGTAACGCTTTAACTGCCTATTATAAAATAAAAAATATATATATCATGGTCAGTCCCAGTACTGTACAAAATAAAAGTTACATTCCTTAATAAAAGACTTACGAGAAACTCCACAGTGGGCATCAAAGGAACTGAGTCGAAGTGATGGACGACGTGTGATAAACGGCAAAGTCCGCAGCCAGAACTTTCTGGATCATGGTGCTGGATATTTCAATGTCATGGGTTAAATTTTCAGGGAGTACATGTACTATGATAAAGACGTGAGTCATTCTGGATAAGAACATCTGCCAAATACCGTAAAATGTAAGTGTAAACCCTAATTATTTAGACGCAATTGGATGACTACCGCTAGAGGGCAGTGCAGCGAAGGGCCGTTGATGGGGTTTGTGACTTGCTTGTTGTCAGCCATCAAACGAGCAAGGAACTCGTAGCTTTCTATCTAGTTTAATCAGTGAGACGTCCTGTTCTTTAAAAGATTTAAACACATTATCCGTTTTCTAATATCTGACAGAAATATGGAAGAGTACCATTCTGGAGATGAGGTATTTATGATTGTTGGTATATACGTATCTGTTGATTTAAGACAATAGTTACACTATCGAGCTAAGGCTAACTTTAGCTAGTTGGCAGATCAAATTGAGCTACAGTGAAGTCTCTAAAGACATTTAGCCAATAGTTACGAGCATTTCTAATAGTAGCTGACATAATACAGGTTTATCATTAGGACGGATGTTTTTGTGAGAAGTTGCCATCAGAGCAGATTTTTAAATGACTATTGCTTACAAGTATGGTGCAGTCTTGTACAATAGAAATTTCTAGGTGTGGTCAAATTATGTTTCCAGTTGTAGCTAATGCTGGTTGAGTGGAAACGTCACCTTCTGTTAGCGGAACAAAAATCCAAGAACTTCATGCAGCTGGTTGGTCAAGGCGACAACAACACTTAAGAAAGAGAGGAATTACACGTGGTAGTTAGTAAGCTTGATAGCTAACTAACCCTATGTGAATCCACACTCTAGGCACCTAGCAGTTAACAAGTAAACGTTAAGCTCCGTGTCATGGTCTACAACCAAACCGCAGAAACATGCGATCTGGATTTCAGCATGTAGTTATAATAGAAATGACTGATACCGAAAATTATTTTGGGTGCTGATCTGAAATTTCCTCTGCGTTTTCCATTCAGGTGGCCTTCAGTCCCGATGAAGCCACTAACGCTGTTAAAGAGGTAAATAACCAACGATGCAAGTTAACGCTGGAAACTAGATAAATAAACAGGATCCATGTGTTTAATTATATCAGCTAGTTAATATTTCATCAAAAGTTAGTTGTTTGTTTTTCTCTTAATCGCAGCAGTTTAATTTGATTCTTCTCCGAGTGATCAGTGAGGATTTGTGCTGAGCTCGCATGTCTAACGTATACCTGCAGCGTTAACAGTGATCTGAGGAGAAACGTGTGTGTGTGTGTGTTCGGCAGTGCATTGAGGGTGTTATAGGTGGTGTGGACTACAGCCAGAATAATGTAAACCAGTGGACAGCCAGCATAGTGGAGCATTCGCTTACTCAGCTGGTGAAACAGGGGAAACCATTCAAGTACATCGGTAAGATGCACATCCCCCTGTGCATTACTTACGCCTAACTTACACATCCTTATATGGAGTCCAGCCATCTAAATGAACTGTGTGTGTGCTCCAGTTAACTGTGCTATAATGCAGAAGAGTGGCGCTGGTCTTCACACAGCAAATTCCTGCTACTGGGACACTACCACTGATGGTGAGTCACGTGATAACATAATGCAACACATCAGCCGGTTTCTGTATTGGCTGTAGGTGAATCACAGCTCTGTGGTTTATTTTGGTAGCACTTATGTATGACTCAATGTTGCTGTGGAGTTCAGATCTATAGTTATTGGGGAGGGAAGAACCTGCACTTCCACAGGCAGCTTGAACCTAGTCCAGTAACAACCATTAACACACTCATTCATTCATTCTGTAGGAAGCTGCACAGTTAGATGGGAAAACCGCACCATGTACTGTGTGGTTAGCGTGTTTGCCGTCGCTATTGCTCTCTAAACCGGGAACGAGAGCCGTCGTCACCCTTTCAGACCAATACATACGTTCGGACACCAGAGGGCGCCATCACCTTATTTCAGCACCCCGACCAACCTGTGTCTGTTCACTTTTGCCCTCCGTGTAAACTTTATATTGTACCAAAACTGCTCGTCTTTGATGGCGCAGTTGCTGTTTCTTATTTTTGACTATGTTCGTTTTGTGTAGAAAGACTGCAGTTATGTACAGTATAATATTCACAGTACCTTTTGTTTGTTTGTGTAGGATAAATTTCAGTTTGTGGTAAAGTGGTCATGCTTATTTCATTGTAGCCTTGCTGATGCAGAATTCAGGACATGATTCATGATATTATTGTCTGACCACATATCATTAGCCCTAAATGCAAACAGATGCATCGGATATCAACAGATAACAAAGTATTGATCTCTTATATTCCAACCCTGAAGTTTGTATTTTATTGCAATTTCAACAAGATTTTATAGCGCTTTTTTGGAAGTTATTCTTCAGTTAGAACTGAAACAGCAAACAGCATAAAACCACAGTTAAGAAATGATGTCCATGTCAGAAATGGAAGACAAACTATTACTACGCATTAAATGTGTAAAGGCTATTTCATAATACATTGAGGTACAGTGTGACCACAAACAATGCAAATGTAACAATTTAATGCAAATTTACTTTGCAGTGTTTGTTTATATTTATGAATGCTTGGAAATTAAAATGACTTGTGTAATTCACTGGTTTACCGTTCAATTATATTCATGTCGGCTTTGTAGTTCTCGCATCTAACTGTGCTTTTTTTTGTGTGTGAGAGAGAGAGAGAGAAAATGATGGATTTTGAAATGAACTTGTCATGTTAATGTTTAGCATTTAGAAGTACAGTAAGCAATACTGTTTGACTGCCACAAATCTAGACTTTGTGAAGGAGGAAATGTTTGTAAAAAGCCCCTGGATGCAGTGGCAAACGGAGTTCAGCAGTTTCTACCCAAACTTCTGCAATCAAAACTCCTGCAATTTCCCAATTCAACTGAGAAGAAGAAAAGGCCAGTAACAGCAGACGGTAGCAGAACACGTGTCCTCTTCCTCTCTTCTGGAGGGACGTGTTCTTGGGCAGAAAGTAATGTAACGGATAAAGACTGCCAGTCAAAATACAAGAAGCCATATGTGAGAAGGAAAATTATTTTGTATGGAAATCATTGCATGATCCTCTAAACAACTAAACAAACAAACAAACAAAAAATTGCTGTAGTCATATCGAGGACCGTTTGTATAGACCTGCTTTAAAAGACCTACACGTGGCAGACGAGCGTAAAAAGCAAACCTCCTGTGTTTGCAGCTTCCCTTTCTGAGCCAGTACCTTAGGGTTTTTAACAAGGTTTTGCCTTTTACTTTACAGAAGATGATACAGCACCTCTAAGTGGTCTATAATGGTGTGTATTGACCCACTCTGCGTCTATGGTAGCAGCCATACAGAATCGTGCCGTACTAGATCAGAAGTTTTCCTTGTTGAATATAAATTCAGCTCCAGCCTCTGACTGTTTGAGACACTGTTTTTCCAAGTCTGTGGCCAGGAGGGGTGGGCCACAGAGAAACACGCCCACCTTACACCTAAGGAGGAGAACAAGATATTTATGCTTCACACACACACACACACACACACACACACACAAACAAAAACAACAATACATATAACCGTGCACGTTTATTGCCATGGAGCAGACAGCCGTTGTCGAGTAAGGGGACGGGGGTTGCCAGGTGTTCCGTGCTCACACCTACCCGGGGTGACTGGTGGCAATGGCGCTGAACTCGGTCTCCCAGTTGGGTTTGCCATACAGAGTCTTCTGCTTCAGGCCAGTAATTGGATCATTTTCTGCTTCATGGTGGACTCTAAAGTGCGCAGCCTTCGTTACGGGAGGGAGGGAGGGGAGGGGGCAAAAAGAAAACTGCTCAGACACAGCCGGTGAAAAACTGGGACGTTTTTGTTGACTACTGCGCTAATCTACTCCTGAAGTGCGTTTAAAGTTTATTACATTCTGTCAAATACGCATTTGGTTACCCACTTTTGTGTAAGTGGCAAAAAAAATCTTGCTAATTTGCATGTTTTTTTTTATGGTCCCTTTGAGGTTGTGGTTTGGTGGGTGTGTCGGGAACCTCTGCATCCCTCCAGCGGGTGAGGTAGATGTTGTAGGTGAGGAAGTCTGCCATGTTCTTCGAGGTCATTTGGCGCTCCAGGGACTGCAGAAGGTCAGCGAACCATTCGAACGCCTGCGTCTCCCGGCACAGCCAGTAAAAGTAGATCTGAATGTGTCAAAGATCCAGAGGCATCGGTCATTTTGTCTTCTTCATAGCTCCACCCCTGTGTGATGTAGCTGGTGGAGCATGTGTGGTGTCACAGGGATGTCGCACAGTGCGTACAGTTTTAGTGTTTTCACTGGAATAAACCCTCTAAAGGCCAAAATTCACCTGGTGGTTAACCCATCTCCAGCGGTTTAACTCATTAAGTCCCAAAAACCAACAACTCGGCAGCGTTGAAATTAAGCGCAAATACAAACTTTGATTAAATAAGAGCCATAAGACTGTTCTGCGGCAAAAGATGCTGGGGGGGTTCGAGGAGGAGGAGGGCCTCACCTTCTTGGTGAATACATCCGTCTTGTCCTGCATGTGCCGGTACCACACAGACTTCAGGATGGAAGCGAAGGGAGTTACTCCAATACCAGCCCCGACCAACATGACGATCTCATAACGGAAGACATCCTCGCTGGCTGTACCAAACGGGCCATCCACAGCTACCCTGGAAACACACACAATCACACACAAGCTGACGATCAGCTTTCCAGTCATGATCGAGATTTGATGTTGTTTTTAAAATACGAAGTATTCACAGGTGTTTTGTTTGCGAATGTTACATTTCGCTATAAAACAAAAAAAACATTCGTTTTTTTTCATAAATTATTTTATCATCCAATGAGAGGATCACTGAGGCCTGTAACTCCTCCCCCAGTCCTTCCTCCTGCTCACCGAGGCCTGTAACTCCTCCCTCAGTCCCTTCTGCTCACCAAAGCCTTTAGTCACTCCCCCACCCTCCCCCAGCTCTTGCAACTTCTTCCTGTTAACATCCACCTACTCATCTTCACTTCTGCTTTCAGAGCCCACAGCAACTGCGCCACATGGGCCACATCCCCTTTCACTCTCTCGGACTTTCCCACCGTCTTGCCAAGTCTCAGTCGCTGTGCTGGGCAATTTCACATTTCACATTGTTCAAGACTAAAATATACACACATTAGAAGCTCACAACATAATCAGATGTTTGGCAGTAGAAGATTTTTTTAAAACGGATCAATTTCCCTAAATTGTTGTGGAGTAAAGGTTTTGTATTGTAAACTCAGAAAATAAGAACAGCCTGTAAGTATTGCTTGTAACAGTAATACTTGCTTGTAAGTATTGTTTGTCAAACCATGACAACACATTTGTATGTTTTTCAGAATAATCATTAATTATCGTACAGTTGCTTTTACCCAGTGTTTAAGCAGTTTTTATCTCAAGTCAGCACAGACACCACTATGTTTATACTGATGAGTTTGCCTGTTGTAGGTCTGACAGCGACTAAGAGCAGTCAGGTGGTCACAAACCCACAGGAGCTCCAGATTCTACTGCTTGCTTTAAATGAGACAACATCACTGATGTGGCTGCTTCTGCACTGAAGCCCTGTGTGTTTTGGGCTCTGACCTGAAGCCCTCGTGTGTTGCAGACTCTGAATGAGCGCCATGTGTTGCAGGCTCTGACCTAAGGCTTTAGTTCATGTTATGTTACGGACTCCATATGTCACGGGCTCTGACAGGGAGCACCATGTGTTTCAGGCTCTGGCCTAAAGCCCCTGTAGGTTACAGACTCTGACAGGGAGCCCCTTGTGTTTCGGGCTCTGACCCGAAGCTCCTTTCTGCTGAGGGCTCTGACAGGAATCCCCAGGTGTTGTGGCACTGTGGGATCTTACCTGGGCAGCTCCCAGGCCTCCTGCGCCGCAGTCCTGTCACCTCCGCATGCTTTGTACAGGGCCTCTGTCCAGTCTCCCACCAGACGGATGTGCACGCTGAAATGGTCCTCCTCGGGGGCGGAGGTCAGGGTGAAGGGGTGCCACTCCAGCTGCGAGATGGACGGGCACTGCATGAAGACATACTGGCCCACCTCCATCCTAAAGCCCTTCTTCTTCATCTGCAGCTCCAGTGTTTTCGATGGGTGCATCACCACCTAGTGGCCGGAGGTGATAAAAACACTGAATATACTGTATCACACTAAATGTCACTTAGAAAATAACAACCAATTTCATAGCTGTCTTATACAATCATTGTCATTAATATAACTTCATATTGGTTTTCAGGAGCTACGTTGATGGTTTGTAAGATGCTAGTGTATTTGGTATGAAACATCCAGAGGAGAGAACTCTGAATATTTTTTAACAGTTAAACAAATTGTGAATGTATGAGGTAAAGTATCCTCATCTTTTAACTACTTTCACCTGTTTAGTGGACAGCTGGCTCTCACAGAGACTCTGCAGGTCCAATCAAAACGATCGTTTGAACATTTCATTGATAAATGACCCTCCCACTGACCTTGGTGATGACCACCTTCTGCTGTGATCTGTAGAACCGTACCAGCCTCTCACACAGGTACAAAAACATCGGCCCGACAACCCACTTCCACGTCTGGAAACCCAACATCAGAAACAATATCAGGTTACCAACTTGCTGAAGAAGCACTAAACAACATAAAGTAATAATGGGCAAATGCTCAAGATCACCTCAGATCAACCACTGTTCATTAATTTATTCTTGATGAAAACGAGTGGCTTTTTTCCACCGTACACTTTACTCACTCCTCTGGTGAGAATAAGTATTAAACAAAGGCATAATAAGCATAATTGTATTCAAATTTATGTTAATCTATGCATGCTTTATGATGCGTCAAGATGGGAACGCTATGAAAAGGATCCCACTTTCTGTACTTTCCTTTCAGAGCATCCAGACACAGCATGAATTTTTCTTCACTGGCTTATTCTGAGAATGTCTGAGTGGTGTAGGCATGCATGGTGGAGTTGGAAGGTGAGTTACCCCTGGTGGATTGCCCATGAACTCTGGCTCGGGGCAGAGGGGATCTGAACCCCACCTCTCAAACTCATTGTGACACTCCACAGGGTTGTGGTGCATGATACTGTCAGGGGTCTGGCCTCGCACGATGCGTCTGACAAGAGATAACGCACACGGACATTACTGCAACAGATACGTATTAGTGCAACACAGATCTTACTGTAACTCATATGGGTGTTACTGTAACACATTACTGCAACAAACTGATATTACTGTAACACATTTACTGCAACACATGAATATTACTGTAACACACATGGATCTTACTGTAACAGAGATATTAATGCAACATACACATATGACTAACACACAGATATTACAAAATCATAGGTTCTACCACACCACACACAGATATTACTGCACTGCAAGGTCACTGTATTACAACTTCCTCAGCATTGCTATCTTGATCTTCCGCGGCAACCCCTTAACAGTACAAGTCTACATATACGTTTAAGCATAGATCCCACTAGCACTTCACCAATCCCACTAGTGCTCAACTGATCCACCTGGTGAGCAGCCAATCCTGCTGGTGCTCACTTGATCCCATTAGCCCTCACCCAATCCTGCTGATGCTCACCCGATCCCATTAGCCCTCACCCAATCCTGCTGATGCTCACCCGATCCCATAAGCCCTCATCCAATCCCGCTGATGCTCACCCGATCCCATAAGCCCTCATCCAATCCCGCTGATGCTCACCTGATCCCATTAACCCTCACCCAATCCTGCTGATGCTCACCCGATCTTATTAGCCCTCACCCAATCCCGCTGATGCTCACCCGATCCCATTAGCCCTCACCCAATCCCGCTGGTGCTTACCCTATCCCATGCAGCACGAGCCCAATGAAAAAGATGATGAAGAGGTGGTGTGTGAACCAGAAGACCTCAAAGTAGGACCTGCGTATCACCTCCATTGAGGAGGAGATGATGAGGATCAGTGCGAGAGTGATGACCACACCCGTCAGCCCTGCCACCGTCGTGAACATCACAATTGTGGGACTCTGACGAAGGCAAACGTAAAAGAGTAGAAACTTAAGACTGATCATGAAAACCCTGATTATGAATTATATATGTGTTCTCTAGCATCAGGGGCCCATTATAACAATGTTAAGTGATTGTTTACTCTCAGGCAGGTTGACATTATGGTTTATTATTCAGTTATACTTGTGTCTTCCTCTTGCTGTACTATTCTTGAATACAGGGAGTCAGACTGCTGCCATGGCAACAGCATGTGATCACATTGTGAGCAGCAGAGGAGTGGTGTGGGAGTGATTTCCTTGCATTACTGACAACATGTTATTACATCACAGCTGCTGTACTGGCCATGGGAAGTTGGCCTGCACCTAAAAAGGAAATTCTACCCAAAATGTGGTCAAGTGGAGAACTATTTTGTCACTTACCCCTGCCATGAAACCATGTTTGTTTTGTTTTTTACGCAACTACAAAACGTAGCTACTCATTTTCTAAATACAATTCATATAAACAAACACCATTAAGTGGTGATTTCAAAAGAAAAGGTATTGGGACATTAAAGCACATTTTGATCATTTATAAATGCTCTCACCACTCACCGTCTCGTTGGACCTGATGGGGTTGAGGAAGGACTTGTTGTCTTGGTTCCCGATCAGAGAGAGGACGTGGGGCAGGGAGCTCATGTTGGCCTCCAGCTGAGCGTCCATGAAGCGCTCGAAATTGAACAGGTGAGCAATGATGTGCACCGCTGTCAGAAACACGGGACAGTCAGAGTGGACTCTGTGAAGTCAGAGTCGGGTCTCACACCTGAGGGGAGAGGTTCAGTGTACCTGTGTGGAAGGCAATCATGTATGCCACCAGTTTGTGGAACGTCATGTTTCTGTCCAGCTGACGGGCGGCAGTGCGGCAACAGCACTACACAAATAGAGAGACACACGCAAACAATTGGTATTTATACCGTTACACTGTATGTATGTGCATGTGTATATATGTGTAGAGAGACGTTGAGCGGAACTACCACAGAGAATTCCTCAGTCGAGCTAAAGCAATGGAGTATTTATGAAGAAATGTAACTGTGTTCTTATTATTTAGAAAAAAAAAACTTTGGAGGGCCACAAAGCTGCTCTATATTGAGAGTGCAGATGAGTGTGTGTGTGTGTGTGTGTGTGTGTGTGAGTGTATGTGTGTAAGAGAGAATGTGCATATGTGTGTGTGAGAACAAGAGAGAGTGTGTGTGTGTATGTGTGTGAGTGTATGTGTGTAAGAGAGAATGTGTGTGTGTGTGTATGTGTGTGTGAGAGAGAGTGTGTGTGTATGTGTGTGTGTGTATGTGTGTAAGAGAGAATGTGTGTGTGTGTGTGTGTGAGAGAGAGAGAGAGAGAGAGAGTGTGTGTGTGTGTGTGTGTGTGTGTAAGACCTGTACGGAGCCCCGCAGGAAGGAGAGCAGGTTGCGGCAAACAGGCAGCAGAATCAACATGCAGTTAAAGTTCAAACAGGCAGCTGGAGCCCTCGCCCAGGACAGAGCATGCTGGGAAAAACACAGCAGAACCCTTAATGTCTTGCAAAAGTTTATTCACATTTTACTGTAATACTGCTTCAAAGTACCATACGTTCATATAGTCACACCAATAAAGTTTAATTGAAATTTAAGTGAACAGACAGAGAAGGAGAATGAATGAGGGATGTTTCAAAATAGGTTTCTAAACAGCTGCTGCATAACTGTTGTCAGTTCTTCTATTTCATATGCTTCTAAAGATCAATGTGTGTGTGTGTGTGTGTGTGTGTGTGAGAGAGAGAGAGAGAGAGAGAAAAAGAGAAGTGATGAATCTGTTTCTGTCTTTCGTTCAATCTACACTTTAGGCTCAGACACCTGTTCACTGCATGATCTATCCTGAGGCGCATAGACCACTCTACACTACAGCACAATGACTCTTTAGTGAAGTCTAAATGTACTGGTCTGGCAGCCCACTGTCCAGTACCCAAACAGAACATTTGCATTTGATCAATGAAACTCTCCTGAATGACAGAGCACAAGGGCTCTTACCCCGAGGATGACTCTGGTGTAGAAGAAGCGATCAACCAAAAATGCCATGTAGAAATGGACAAATAGGAACACATTGATACCAAGCCAAACCAACTGCAATGACATGAACACACGACAGTGCCTGTGATCGACCAGCATTCAAAATCATCACACGTTAACATTCAAAATGATCACACGTTAACATTCAAAATCATCACACGTGTCAAGATGTTGAATGGAACCAGAAAATTCAGTAATTTAAGAGTAATTCAATTAACAATAATGGAGCATTTAAGGACAAATGTATCTTTTTACTTATTAGAAAAAAAAAATGCTGAAAAACTCACTATAACAACTATGGAGAGTCCTTCGTTCGCCACAAAGTTGCCCATCTTGAGAGTGCAGATGAGCCTGTAGGAGTGTGTTTGCGCAAGAGTGTGTGTTCGTAGGAGTGTGTGAGAGAGAGACAGAGTGCCACAGAAATGAAAGACATTTGGTATTTAAGGTGGAAGATCATGGAGGAAGTGTTTTGCTTTATGCCTGAAAAAAAAAACAGCCTATCAGAAAGTGAGGCTTCCAGAAAGAGGCTTGTGTGTGTGTGTGTGTGTGTGTGTGTGTGTGTGTGTGTGTGTGTGTGAGAGAGAGAGAGAGAGAGAGAGAGAG
>JAOXYF010000020.1:4227448-4245944 GCA_028565775.1 Sternarchorhynchus goeldii | reverse complement strand
GTTTTATAGGTGCAGGGGGGGGGTATAGCTCTTTTGCAGGACCAGGGCACTAACAGCTAACACAGTAAGCTATAAAAATCTATTAAAAAATGAGACTTGTTTTTTGTGGCACTATTGTTTCCTATATGTGTATGAAGCTTTGATGTATTTGTAAATGTGAATTAAATGGGCGGGATTTATCCAACAAAAACAGCACGAAGACCTTTGACATTCCTGTTCTTTATTGTTTATTATGTGTTAGCACAATTGTGTGTGATTATGTGTGGTATTTATGCAGACATGTTTATTACTAGATGATCTAGTTCTTTGTTCACATAATGACATAACTGCAGAAAGATGATTAACAGAATGACTAAATGCCAAAAAACAGAATGACTCATCACTTATGAACTTATTTGAGGAACTATGTAACTGCACCTAATTAAACTAACTAATGAAATACCCGTTCTTTTTATACAACATAAATATGTGTGTGTGTGTGTGTGTATTGCAGGATTAGTTTCAAGCTTCTTTAAAAAGTGTAGCTTACAGTCTATTGCAAACAATCTGTCTATCAATGCTAATATGGTAAAGATTTCTTGAATCCTATAAACGTTTTTTTCCTAAATAATTCTGAAATTCATATTTAATGGAAAAATAGCTTTTTAGACTCCTCCTACCTAATAAAAATGATCAAATTACTACTAATAACAAGTGTGTGTATGTATGTGTGTGTTGTGTTTCCAGGCATTTGAGGCTTCCTCTCTGGTTTTAAACCATTAGCTGCATCTAACTGGTTTTTCCGTATTGTTTTATTGTTTTACTGGTTTTGTCTTTTATCTTTTACTCATTTGCATGTTATCCATCTCATTTACTGCTTAAACTGTACTGGACTTTGGTTGCCTCTTTAAATGTACTTCAGAAATAAACATGCAAACGTACAACAACAAGCTTACAGTTCAGAGGCTGGCAAAAGGTCCCATCTAGTAACGTCCTCTCTCTCCAAATTTAGTATCAGTCAGTTCTCAGTGTAGATGAGTGTGTGTCCCTTTCACTTGACAAATACACCCATCTTGGAGGGTGATGGCAAACTCTCTCTGCTTGGTATAAACACACCAAGCCATCTGTCAAACCTATAGCTATTGTACTAACACAGGTGAATATCAAATGTCTTGACTCCGACATGCAGTCCTTCATGTGGTAAGCAGTTTATTATCAAATGTCTCGACTCCGACACGCGGTCCTTCGTGTGGTGAGCAGTTTATTATCAAATGTCTCGACTCTAACACGCAGTACTTTGTGTGGTGAGCGGTTTAAGCTAAAGGAGGGAATGTGGGCTCTGAAACGTGTCTGAGTTTTGTGTTAATTTTACTGCCATTTCAGTTCTTTTTGGTCCCTGATGAAACTAACTGATACATTTTCATCATTTGTCCTTTCTCAGGAAGTGCATGTGGTCTGCGATATGTCCTAGTTGTGGAGACCTCTTCTTTCCTGACATGAGAAAATCCTTCTGAAGTATTCCTGATTTACACCACTCAAAACTGCTTGACTGAAGGTTCTCAACGATGATTTTACTCGGGGATTATCTTGGTCTTTTTAATACTATTATTTAATTTTCAAATTAATTAGGACAGTTCTGAGAGGAATTTAATGTTCATGACCAGTCTATCTATATTTTTGATGTTTGGTTCTCATTCAGTCCACAGCATGAAATGTTTTTGTATCCCCAGTCTATGTAAATGGGATTCTGTGTTTATATGCTGTGTGTGTTTATATCTGAAATGGATTGAGTTGTTTATGCTATAGTGCTGTATTGGAATATGTGTGTGACACTGCTTTGGCTTGTGGAAGAACCCCAGTCCAGACTCCAAGTTCCAACTCCAAATTAGGGGTATGAGAGGGAGTCATTTCCATCTGTGGCAGGTAGCATGATAGTGTCTTAACCTGGTCATAGTCTCACTCTGCACGATTCTCCAATGGTGTCCTCCTGCTTTAGCAGTTAGGGGTTGTTTCATGTTTTTTTTTTACTTCCTAGGCTTAATATTATTCTGCCATGAAGATTGCCTTTGGTCCTAAGGGTGAGTCATCGCTTTTGATCAGTCAGTTGTCTGTGTGATTTGTTTGTGTGTATGATTGTGTGTGTGTGTGTGTTCACATTCACATCATAGGCAAAGACTTTGAACCTGGATTTGCTTTTATGTTCATGGCAGACACGGGCACTGTCCATAGCTACAGCTATAACCACGGGCCTGTCCATAACCACAGTTATAACCACGGGCCTGTCCATAACCACAGTTACAACCACGGGCCTGTCCATAACCACAGCTATAACCACGGGCCTGTCCATAACCACAGCTATAACCACGGGCCTGTCCATAACCACAGTTATAACCACGGGCCTGTCCATAACCACAGCTATAACCACGGGCCTGTCCATAACCACAGCTATAACCACGGGCCTGTCTATAACCACAGCTATAACCACAGGCCTGTCTATAACCACAGCTATAACCACCCATCATTTTCACAGGTTTTCTCCATACTGGCATCAAGTCTCACTAGTTCTATTGAGTGTTAGATCTGAAGTTTCTGCATGTGCACAAAATAAACACTGAATCTCTGAAGATCAATACAAATTTCTAACATAAGGTATATATTTCACTGTAAGAGAATACTGATATCATTGTTCTTCTTCTTCCCAAATTCACTGGGTAGGGAATAATATAATTTAGAACATTAATGAATAACCCTTTCAAACATACCCAATATAATACACACATGAAATCACAGTAAATAAGAAAGCAAGTTTCCATGTTTTTCTTCTGCGATTGGGATCTGTTTTGGTTCTGAAATGAGGACCATACCCCCCCACCCACACTCCCCCGACCACTCTCTGCATGTTCAATGGGCCGTGCATTTCCTGTAAATACCTTCCTGCCAACACCACGGCATCATGGGACTGTGATCAAAGCAAGTGAAAAAGCCCAGAATAAACAATAAACATTTCCACAATACTGTGCCCTTCTTTCAGTACAGCATATGCCCACAAACACTTCACCTCTCATTTAAATAAAATACATCCTCATGAAATAAATAGTTGCAAAGTCTGTACTTCATAATAATGTTGGACATGTTCCTAAATTGTTTAAATTAGCAGTTATTAAACCTATGATAAAAAAAAAAAACTGATCTTGACCCCTGTCAGCTAAAAAACTATAGACCAATATCACTATCCCAGAAAGAGTTGTAAGCACCACAGCTATGTTCTTATCTACTCAGAAAAAGTATTCATGAAATCTATCAGTCATGATTTAGGCCTTGCCATATTGTAGAGATAGCACTGGTTAAAGTGGTAAGACAGAAGCACTTCTACTTGGACCACAGGCTGATAGAAGAAATCTTTCCAATTACAAAGTAACTCTGGATGGTTTTTGCAGTTATGTCAAGTATAGCAGTAAAAGACTTTGGTGTGATTATTGACTCCAGCCTTTCGTTTGAAGACCATGTAGATAATATCACTAGGAAAGCTTTCTTTCACCTCAGGAACACTGCCAAGTTAAGAAATATAATGTCACTTACATGATGCAGAAATATTACTTACTCACTCATTATTCATTATCCAAACCGCTTAATCCAGTTCAGGGTCACAGGGGGAGGGGGGTGGGGTCCCTATGCCCTTCCAGGGGAGCACATCGGGCACTGGGCAGATACACCCAGGACAGGGCGCCAATCCATCACTGGGCTGCAAAAATACTATCTTATACTTCAAGGTTGGATTATTGCAATGCCTTGGAGTCTAGATTTTCCAGTAGGAGCATAGACAAGCTGGTGGCAGAGCTCACAGTTATGGATTATGGAAGCAGCTAGTGTTCAGGAATCAGACACAGTCTCAGTCTTTAAATCTAGGTAGAAAACTTACTTTTTTTTTCACTCAAGCGTTTTATTAATAGTTTGTTGTAGTTGAAGGTGCAGAGCTGTGGGGTTCAAGATGGAAATATATCACATAGGAGTGGAGATTAACAATGATGGTTATACATATACTTGGCCTAATATTGAAAATATTCATGCAGACACAACTAAATACAGCTTTTAATTTTACGTCTCACCCACTATCTTGGTTGGCTCATACCATACTGGCAATATTGACTGTTGTTCTGAGCATTGAAACATTTCCCTAAATTCCTCAAGTCTGGTAATGGAGGCATCTCAAGCCTGCTGGACCTCTGAAATTAAGCACATCTCTTGGTATCTCTTGAAACATTTGGCCAGTTACATTTGGCAAGTCCACTTCTGTGCTTTATATCTGCATGTTCAAGGTTCACAAAAAGATCATTGCTAAAGAAAATAAAGAAACTCAAAAAACTCAAACAGGAGCAAACCTTCTCCAACAATTATCAGTATGAGCAATGCATTTCCCCCACTGAATGAATAGCAGAGCCAGTGTCATAACTAGATTTGCTAATATCAAATTTCTAATGCTGACTAAGGGACAGCAGCCAAAGTATCTAAAATGAGATTTTAGTATGAGAGAAATGCTAATATATCATGATTAGATGATCAGTACCATTGGTACACTCAGCTCTCAGCGGTCATACCAGTGCACTGAAACATGCATGCACACACATATACACACATATATACACACATACACAAATACATACACATACACATATACAAACGCACATATACACACATACACATATACACACATACACATATACAAACACACATATACACACATACACAAATACATACACATATACAAACGCACATATACACATACACATATACACACATACACAAATACATACACATACACATATACAAACGCACATATACACACATACACATATACACACATACACAAATACATACACATATACAAACGCACATATACACACATACACATATACATACACATATACAAACACACATATACACATACAAACGCACATATACACACATACACATATACACACATACACAAATACATACACATACACATATACAAACGCACATATACACATATACACACATACACATATACATAAATACATACACATACACATATACACACATACACATATACACAAATACATACACATACACATATACACACATACACATATACACACATACACATATACACACACATACACATATACACACACATACACAAATACACAAACATACACATATACACATGCACATATACACATACACACTCACATATATACACATATTCATATACCCATATTAACACATACATGTATACACAAATACACATACACTCACATATGCACACATACATGTACACACACATACATGAAACCTACTGAACGTATATTTAACTGACATTGTGGGTTCCATCAAAAACGTGAGAAATTTCCATCTTGTTTTCAGCATCCTGATAAATACTAGGCTACATACTATAAAGCCTTGCACATACATGAGTACAAATCCAGTTAATACATTTCTTTTTTCAATAGCTGCAAAAAACACTTTCAACAGCTCAGTAAACCAGCTTGAGGAGGCACATGAGGTCCATTATTAAAGAGGGCTCAAGATGTGGTTCAATTCTGGCATCTGAAAAGCACTTCTTGGCTCATCCACACCTCATAATGACATTTCAGTATGAGGTCTCACAATGAGGAAAGCGCCAGTCGCCTGACAGGCAGGAGAGGCAACATGTGCTGAGGCATGGACAAGACTTTCTTTAGGGATGTTAAACCCAGATCAATTGGACGCATCTTAATAATCAGATCTGTGGTGAGATGCAGCTTCTGAGTGTGGAAGAGGGAGGTGGAGCACGTTTTGTTTAAAGCCCTGGATATGTATAGACAAAAGCACGTACATGTCTGGGCTTCACCTTTCTCTGCCCATCAGTCCTAACTGAATCAAAAGTTGTTGACATGTGAGAGCTTCCTGTCAGAGTATGGAGAGGCTTTTTCTTACAGGGCTTGAAGCAGTGTTTGTGCACGGTAATTTCCCAGGACAGGATCTTTTTCCAATGCAGGATCATTTCCCAGGACAGGATCTTTTCTCAGTATAGGACCATTTTCCAGGACACAATCTTTTTCCAGTACAGGACCATTTCCCAGGACAGCATCTTTTTCTAGTACAGGACCATTTCCCAGGACAGGATCTTTTCCCAGTACAGGACCATTTCCCAGGACAGGATCTTTTCCCAGTACAGGACCATTTCCCAGGACAGGATCTTTTGCCAGCAAAGCTAAACTTTCATTAGGGACCTATATTCTGGAGGTCTGTGTGTGCACATGGAAAAATCTTTTTTTTTCTTTTTTAAAAAAAAGTCTGTTTCAGGAGTTCCAGGATATCCACTTTGCACTCTCTCTTTTGGCTGGTTTATATTACTCAATCTCAATGCAAAGCAGAAGCCCGAGTGTAAGGTCTCAAAAAGATAAGCCTTTTCTAATGCTCTAGTGCTGGAAAATGAAAGAAAACAATCTACAAACCTGTTTTCTTGAGTGCTGAAAGCCCATTGAAGTGTAAACATGTGACTGTTGGCCTCGTGACATTTGCAAAATATATTCATGAAGGAAGACGTTGAGGTATTGGATCGTCTATAAGTAGTGTGTGTGTGTGTGTGTGTGTGTGTGTATGGTTGGAGCACTCCAACTCAGCACAGTTTGGATCATCCACAAACAGCATGGAGGCTAATGTATATGCTGAATAACAAAAGAAAAAAAGTATTTTGCTATACAATTCCTAAAGATTTGAACATTAACTTGCATCAGTCAGTTTAGGCTGATTTTGAACTTCAGAACAGGACTGGAGGTTGTGATTGCAAGTTAAGTAAAGTCAAAGTGGATTTATATAGTTGCTTTTTACAACAACTGTTGTCAAAATGCAGCTTTACAGATGTCCGAGTCCAAGCCCCCAGTGATCGAGGGTGACAGTGGAAACAAGGAGAAATTCCCTGAGAGCAAGAAGAAGAAACCTTGAGAGGAACCAAGACTCAAGAGGCCAACAATCCTCTTCTGACCAACCATCGGGAACCACAATAATATAACAGTCGTTGTCTCAAAGCAGCTTTACAAGTGTCCGAGTTCAGTTCCTCCAGTGATCAAGGGTGAAAGTGGCAAGTGTAGTGTAAAAAATCATCAAAAATGAGCCAACAATAAAGAGCCTGAAGCAAGTCTGTGTCAGTGAGAACAGAGGTTAAATCTTTATTGCAAATAACACAGGGCTACAAGAAAGGAGTTGCCTCGAGAACAACTGAACAACTTTGACCAGGGGTCCCCAATTATACACCTTTCCTGCCTTGTTATCGGGGCCTCAACCAATCATATTATTTTTCTAAGTGGCAAGCACCTAGAACACCTCTTTTGACAATACACCATTGTTCATTATGTCCACCCATTACAGCATCTTTTTCTACCATTCTCTCTTCATTCTCTCTTGAGGCCACACCTTACTTAATTAATATACTGTCTGTAAACTGTCTGTACCACCCCTTCATACACTTATCTAGTCCTGGTCCAACAACAACCACCTCAGGACTATACCACTGTTGTTAGCTGACTTTGCCGTTGTGTGTGTAATATGTGTGCGCTCCTGCTACCCCCAGAGGAGGTTAACTCCAAATATGGTCTTGCTTCCTGTTCCCCCAGAAGTCCTAACTATCGTGTGTGTGTCATAATATCCTACCCTAAAATTTCTACCACACAAGTAAAAATCCTCTTCTGGTTGACACTGGTCACCATGACAATAAGATAAATATATAAAGAAATACGAAGAATAATAAATTATGAGTTATAACAGTCCAGGGCTGGGTCACAGTGGGGGGGGGGGGGATCAGGGGTGTTGAAAGCGGTCAGGACAGTTGGTTGATCCTCCATCCGTGTCTGGATAAGTAGGAGGTGGTTGGTTCAGGACTGGGCTGATATGCATAAATTTTCTGGTTGTAGTTAGAACTCTGGCTGCAGCATTTTGAACTAGTTGAAGTTTATTTAGATTTTTATTAGAGCATCCTAATAGTAGTGAGTTACAGAAACCTAATCAAGAACTAATGAAAGCGTGTACAAATTTTTCTGCATCATGCGGGATAATGCATTTCTTAGTTTGGTGATGTTATGTAGCTGGAGAAAAGCTATCCTAGTAAATACTATCAAACGATAAGTCAGTGTTAAATATGACGCCGAGATTTTTAGCTACTGAGTTGGGTGTAACGTGTAAATCGGCGGGATTAAGCATTAGATCTGGTATTTTCTGTCTTGTGGCCTTTGGGCCCCAAAGAAGAACCTCTGTTTTGTCACCATTAAGGTGGAGGAAATTTTGCTACATCCAGCATTTCACATCTCTAACACGGGCTTCAGTAGATTTTCTCTAATCCTCTTTTCTCTAATTCAGTAGATTAGAGAAAACTCTCTAATCTGGGTTTGTCGTCCGGTTTGCCTGATATGTATAGCTGGGTATCTTCTGCATAGAAGTGAAAGTTGATGCCATGTTTGCTTATAGCTGTACCCAGTGGTCCTAAGATGGATCCCATACTTCACTTTTGTGTGTTTGGAGGGAACATTGTTTAGCTTTACAAACTGATATCATTCAGTTAGGTAAGACTTAAACCATAAACCATGATAGGGCTGTTCCTGAGATTCCAATTCTGTTTTCTAACTTTTTAGCAGGATATTATGATCTATTGCTGAGCTAAGATTGAGAAACACTAACAGAGATACATGAATGCGGGTCTATCTGAGCTACACTAGATATTCCAAGTATCCCTAAGCACTTTTGTGAGTCGCTCTGGATAAGAGTGTCTGCCAAATGCCATAAGTGTAAATGTAAATGTGGATACATACAGATACAATCACAGGTTCAGCACCTGCCTGACTTTTCGTAATCTTAGAAATAACACTAAAAAGAAATTGTTTTTGGTATTCTCAATCAGTGAGGCAAAGTTTGCCCAGCATGCATTAGTGAGTGCCCTTTTGTACTCAGTGAGGCTATCTTTACAGGCACAGTGGAATACTTCCAGCTTAGTCGACTGCCATTTCCTCTGTAATTTATGTAAAAATTGTTTTAGGCTATTGTAAGGGAATTTAATGATTCATGATTCATGTTACATTCTGAATTAAATGTCTCTCTCTGGGTAAACTAGTTGCCGGTCAGGTTGACCCCAGTCCTACTGGCGTCTAAATATCTCTTTGCCTGTCCTTCGGCATATACACAATGCCCTTCTATCTGACAGTTGGTCTGCCTCGGATCCGAGCGTAATCCAAACAGCTTCTTAGTGGAGGCCACTTCTTGGCGTTTCACACCCCATCCTTAAGACCAATCTTCTAGTTGTTGATTCCACCTTAGACCAATCATGTTACCCCACACCATCACTCTCTTCTTCCTACTCTCTCTTTCTTCTATTTAAACTACTATATTATTAATAATAAACTTTAGAGCATCTTCTTGACACCTGTGTGTGTTGTGAATTTGTTCTGCAGGATCCTGTAACGAGGCATACTGGGGGCTGAGCTAATTTGGTGTCTGGTCAAACCCTGAAGGTACTCTGTGTCTGTCGGACTGAACAAAGGCAAAAACCTAACAGTTACGAGTTTGACTGTTGTACCACAGTGTGAGATTTTTTAATGTGGCTTTATTAAGTTTGAACAGCGCTACTATATCTAGAGTTGATCTACAAGTATTTCATTTACATTTACGCTTTTATCCAAAGCAACTTACAATTGTGACTGAATACATCTTGAGCAGTTGAGGGTTAAGGGCTTTGCTCAAAAGTGGCAACTTGGCAGAGGTGGGGTTTAAACCAGCAACCTTCTGATTACTAGTCAAGTGCTTTAACCAGTGAGTTACCACCTATTTCCTAAGCAGTAGGTTAGTCCATTGGTTCTGATGGAGAGCAAACTAAGGCAGTTGAGTCTGGAAGGATTTCAGTAAATTGTGTTATCAAACGCTTTATACAATGATGAGGGAGTAGCGGGTATTAAGACTAAAATGTAACTAAAATGAAATCAGATCATTGTCGGAGATTGCCGTGGTTTTGGTGAGCATATTTAAGTTATCTGCATTAATACTGAGTGTTAAGATTAAGTCCAGAGTATGGATGCAATAATGAGTAGGCCCTGTTAAATGATGTGTAATGAATATAATCAATATTGAAGTAAAAGCCTTTTTTAGCAGATCATCAGCCTTCTCAAAGAGAATGTGAAAGTCTCCTACCATTATTACTTTATCACTGCACACGGCTAAGTTTGCAAAGTTGTTGAATTCGCTTAAGAAAGGCCCTGGTAGTCTAATTATTATTAACAAAAAGCTATTAAGAAAATGCCTGAGTAAACAAGTTTTTAACCTAGACTTAAAGATTGTGTCTGATTCTCGAACACTAGCTAGAAGATTATTCCATAACTGTGGAGCTTTGTAAGAAAAAGATCTGCCATCAGCTGTAGTACCCACAAATAACCAGCACTTTTTGATCGAAGTAGGTGAGGTGGTTCATAGGAGACCAGAAGCTTGCTCAGGTACTGTGGAGCAAGACCATTTACTGCTTTATAGGTAAGTAGTAGTATTTTATAATCAATATGAAATTTGACAGGGAGCCAATGCAGTGAGAATAAGATGGGTGTGATATGTTCATATCTTCTAGTTCTAGTAAGGACTCTAGCTGCTGCATTCTGGACTAACTGAAGCTTGATTATGCTCCTACTGGAACATTCAGACAGACAATAATAATCACACCAAGATTGCCCCTTGTCCTGACGCTCAGAACTCCACTCTCTACATTTATCAAAGAAATTATCAGATTTATCAACAAACAAACAAACAAAACAATACACTTTGGACCACTGGCTGCATTTCCTAGATCACTGCTACTTTGTAACCGACTGTGCTACACTCTTAATGACTGATTCATTGTAAATTCACTGTGTTACTTTTTAATTTGAATGTGCTTATTTCTTACACTCTAAATGATTCTGTGGTTTGCTAACTGACTGTGCTATTAAAGTTGAGGCTACACCCTTGATTAAAGATCTTGGATTTATACACAAGGAGCTCAATATTACAGTGAATAGCTGTAAATCGTAGTCTTTTTGAAGAACACCAGATGGAATGGCTTTGTCATTATACAATGAAAGCTACTTAAATGTTTTCCCATGTTATGGCACCCCTGGAGCTGAGAGGGTTAAGGATTCCCCATGCTCAAGACAGGCAGAAAACACAGGCAGCTGTTACACACACACATATATGCTTGCACACACACAATTTGAAGATGACATGAGCACACAGCAATGATGAGGCACTAGATCTGATCAGAGAAAGGTCCCTGGCCACGCCTCACATTACCCACAATCAGAATGTCAAAATAAAAGCACTCAACCATGAAGACCTGCATGCAATCATATAACAATCAGAATCAGTTCAGGGAGAAGACACGAAAGCACCTGACTGGCTCAAGCGACAGGCGAAAATATTAGTCACTGAGGATGTGGTCTTGTGGAGGAAGGGATAAGATTAAATTGACATTAAACCATCACTGAACACGGAACAGCTTTTTCAGTGTGTTTCTAATGGTGACACAGGCAGCAAATTGCTGTGGAATTCAAGACAATTCAGGACAATCAGCCATCTTCTTTTGGGCATCTGTTGGGGACTTGACATGTTTATGTGATGGATGTTTAATTTTTACTGCATTTTCTGCGCTTTTCTCAGTTTTGCATCAGAGCTATATTGCTTTCCACATGCTTAAACATTGTAGCCATTCAACAATCCATTCTTGATGTTATCTCTGGGATCAATAAAGCTAATCTGTATATCTCTGTCTCTCTGTCCGTCTGCTTGTCTGTCTGTCTAGCTATCTATCTAGCCTACTTATAACCACAGCAAGGGACCTAGGATTAAATGTACATTACAGATTCAAGCACAGCCTAGCAACAGAGCAAGCGGAACAATAGCTATATCATCTGCTAATAATATCTCAACTGTCTATTTTCTGCACCTAAAAATCTATGTGCCTGTAGATGAGTGAGGTTAACCAGTACTGATCTCAAATGAAAGACTTGGCTGTTGTTGCCAGTGTTGCACTATTGGTAAATTAATATCAGAAGACACAGAATTTAAGGTGGTCGGGGTAAATCAAGGCTTTTATCAGCTGAGCCTCAGCTGGTGTGAGCACAGAGGTATACTGAGTCTTTGATATTATCCAATAACATGTGACATATGAACGTGAATCTACATGAGATGTGCTGTTGGTTGAGAATAACCTTGACAGTCAAGTCTCCAGTTAAGCCGCGTTTAGCACGAGTGTGGAGAAGTTACGGCTTCCAATTTTGACCTGTTGTATCTTTACCCACGAGGAAATCCATAATCTATAAGTGTGTAGAAAAACAAGGCTCAGGTTTCCAGCTTTCTGATCGGTTTGTGAGGACTGACAGTGTTAAACATGGAGATAAAGTCCACAAATAGCGTTCTCAAATAAGTGTTTGGCTCTTCTAATTGTGTCAGAGTATAGTGGAGAGCTGGTGCATTGGTATCCTCTATTTAGCCGGTATGCAACATGCGCATCCACATCAGGTACGATGGCAGCTCTAAATCGTGAAAGTACAAAACCTTCTCAAAGCACTTCATGATGACAGGCATCAGAGAAACTCATTCAAAGCACTTCACAGCTGATTTCTTGTGCACTGAGACTATTCTGGAGGATTTAAGACAAGTAGGAGCAACAGCTTGTGGTAGCAACAGGTTGAATATATTTAAGCACCACTTTCTCTGAAATGTGTGGGAAATTCACATTTCAATGAAATTCGGGCCAGTTTGAAATTAGTTAGCATGTTGTTAATGCCATTATGTAGATTTTCCACTGCAAGTTTAGCTTGTGGGGAAAAATACACTGCTCCGATTATTGTTGTTGTGACTTCCCTGAAGAACAGTCTGGACCTTACCTTTAGAAACGTCTGATCTGAACAGCAGTGCTTACCAATCACATCTATGGCTGTGCATCAGTTTTATTATGTAAATACAGTCCTCTTCCTCTACTCTTCCTAAAGTCCCTAGCCTGGTCTGGTCTGGTCTGTAAATTGAGCAACCAGTAAGCTCAAGAGTAGCATCTGGAATAATACGGTTCGGCCAGGTCTCTGGTCTCTCATCACACAGTGAGGAGTTGTTTTCATTCTAATCTCATCGAGCTTGGTGGTGGGAGACCTTGGGTCTCTTAGTGTAGCCAGATAACCAAAGCCCAAAATTATTTGCTACTGTTTCCTGTCATTTCTGTTTATTGTTCTTGCATCACTTTGTTGGTGGGATAGCAACTCTGATGATCTCTGGTATAGTTAGGAAGCTCTGGTATAATAGGAAGCTCTGGTATAGTTAGGATCTCTGGTATAATTAGGAGCTCTGGTATAATTATTATCTCTGGTATAGTTAGGAGCTATGGTATAATTACGATCTCTGGTATAATTAGAAATGGAAAAAATCATTTAATTGTTGAATTGCACAACTTGTACATTAGACTCAGTTCCCTAAAACTTACTCAAGGAGATATTACGAGCTCTGGTTAAACCTCTTCTGTTGGTTTTTCATGCATTACCATTGGCCACATGCCCGAAGCCTGTAAATTAGAAGTTATTAAACCTCTAATTAAAAAACCAAATCTTGTTCCTTATATATTATCTAGTTACAGATCTATCTTAAACCTTTCATTTTTATCTAAGATCATAGAAAAAGCCATGGCCCAACAATTACGTATATATTTGCATAAGAATCACACATTTGAAGTTCCAATAAGGATTTAGGCCCCACCACAGCACTGAAACAGCCCTAGTTAAATCAAATCAAATGAAATCAAGTATATAGCACCTTTAACAAAAGACGTTGTCTTAAAGCAGCTTTACAAGCCTCCAGTGATCAAGCCAAGGGCTACAGTGGCAAGGAAAAACTCCCTAAGAGTGTGAGGAAGAAACCTTGGGAGGAACCAAGACTCAAGGGGGAGGCCATCCTTTTCTGGCTGACACTGGTCACCATGACAACAAGATAAATATATAAAACACACAGTAGTAAATTAGCTATAACTTAAAGTCCGGGGCTGTGCCACAGCAGGGCGAGAAGAACCAGCGGTGCTGATAAGGGCCTCCATCCAGTTGATTAATCCTAGTTAAAGTAACTAATGATCTCCTTCTTGCTAGAAAGACTAGAAAACAGGATCGGAATCTCAAGAACATCCCTATCTTGGTTTAAGTCTTACCTAACTGAAAGCTATCAGTTTGTAGAGCTAAACAATGTCTCCTCCAAACACACAAAAGTGAAACATGGAATCCAACAAGGATCCATCTAACGACCATTATTATTCACATTATATATGCTACCACTGGGTACAGTTGTAAGCAAGCATGTTGTCAACTTTCACCTCTATGCAGATGATACCCAGCTATACATATCAGCCAAACCTGATGACAGATCCAGGCTAGAGAAAATTGAAGCCTGCATAAGAGATGTGAACGAATGGATGTCACAAAATTTCCTCCACCTTAATGGTGATAAAACGGAGGGGTGTGGTCCTCCTCCTCGGCCCGAAGGCCGCAAGACAGAAAATGATGGATTTAATGCTAAATCTTGCTGAATTCCCCATTGTACTTGGCTCGGTAGCTAAAAATCTCGGCATCATATTCAACTCTGACTTACCATTTGATAAATATAAAGATAGTATTACTAGGATAGCTTTTCTTCACTTACGCAAGAGAAACTTTAGCAAGCTAATGAATACACTATCCCGGCATGATGCAGAAAAATTAGTACACGCCTTTATTAGCTCTAGATTAGACTACTGTAACTCATTACTATTAGGATGCTCTAATAAGAACTTAAGTAAGCTTCAAGTAGTTCAAAATGCTGCAGCCAGAGTTCTAACTAGAACTATGAAATTCGATCATATCAGCCCAGTCCAATCAACCCTATACTGGCTCCCAGTCAAATTTCGCATAGACAATAAAATCCTTCTATTAAAATATACAGCAAAGCTCTGCATGGGCTCGCCCCTGATTATCTGCAAGAACTTATTTCCTACTATGAGCCTCCACGTTTACTAAGAACACAGGGTGCTACTTCTTACTGGTTCCATCAATTAATAAGGTAACAGTAGGGGGAAGAGCCTTTTCTTACAAAGCCCCCCAACTATGGAACAGGCTTCCAGAAAATGTCTGGGACTCTGACACAGTCTCAGTCTTTAAGTCTAGGCTAAAAACTTACTGATTTAGTTTAGCATTAAGATAAAGGTTAGATAAAGATAAAGGATCCAGGGGTTCATGGGCAGAGGGTTTTATGGTATACTGAGGCGCTGGTGCTGTCGTCCCACCACTGCACTCAAGTTTGTTGACAGTGTGGTGGAGGGATGCCAACGCCTCAGGATGCCCCAAAGTCTGTGTTACCTTCTGGTTCTTTCCTTTTACTTAGGCTGTAATAGTTAATTATAATAGTTAAGTTAATGTAATAGTTAAGTTGCTGCCACGCTTCTGAAATGTCTATATTTTATGTCACTTACAGAACTAACTGTCTCGCTTTACTTTTACCGAGCTAATGGCTGTCCTTGGTACTAAGTAAGGATTGATAAGGCTCTCCTGCTACCTGCCCTGGACCAACCACCTCCTACTTATCCAGATGCAGATGGACAATTAATAAACTGGATGGAGGATGGAGGCCCTTATCAGCACCCCTGGTCCCACCCACCAGTGGCACAGCCACTATATATTATAGTTTATAATTTACTACTCTGTGTTTTTTTATATATATTTATCCTGTTGTCGTGATGACCATTGTCGGATGGGCTCCCCCTTTGAGTCTTGGTTCCTTCCAAGGTTTCTTCCTCACGCTCTTAGGGAGTATTTCTTGCCACTGTCGCCCTTGATTAGCTCACTGGGGGCTTGGACTTGGACACTTGGAAAGCTACTCTGAGACAACATCTGTTGTAAAAGGCTCTATATAAATAAACTTGATTTGATTTGATTTGATCTCTGCTGGGATGAAAGGAATGAAAAATGGGAAAGCTGTGTGGTTGCTCCTGATCAAAAGTAACTCAGATACCTGTATTATCTTCATTTCATTGTATGATCTTAATTGTCTCGTATGATGTAAGGTGGAGTGAAAGGTATGGCAGATGCATACGCGGGAAGATCAGAGTCTGTTAGACAGCCCAGGGTAGACAAACCAGAACGATACATAATTTGACACGAACAAGAACCAAACTGACAGGATACGAGAAAGAACAAAACATTATACAATATACTTCCAAAACATCAACCACACAATGCTCGAATACATACCACAACAGCACTTCAAACATCTAAACCCTCCAACCATTTCCAACAACAGTGACCAGTAACTAGAACTAAAACAGACAAAGACTAAATAGCAAACAAAATTAAGGGGGGGGGGGGGAATGTTGTCATGGAAACCATGAGGAGAGGGGCAGTCTGATCTTGTTTGTTTCTTTGGTTTCTTGGTCAGCTTTTTCAAGAACATATTGCAAGATCAAAGACTTTCAGTATTATAACGCACATCCTCACATATAATGACTCACATTCTATATCATAAATAATTTCTCTGCTAAAGATGGCCTGGGAAACACATGCCTTTGGGTAATCATTCATGTCACTGTGTGTCCTGTGCAGTGTGATTGTCTATCTTGTGTGTTATGTGCAGTGTGATCGCATCCGATCTGCGTGAATGTGTTTTTTTGTGTATCCTACGTGTGACTGTGTCATGTCTGTGTAGCTGTGGGTCTTGTCTGTGTGACTACAGGGTAATTATGTGTCCTTCATAGTGTGGGTTGCACCTACATAATTGACCTTTTCAACTGTTCTTTTAACTCAAAGAAAGAACCGTAATACTAAGAACCCTAATAATCATAAATGTGTGTGGGTGTGTGTGTATGAGAGAGAGTATGTGTATTTGTGTGTGTGTGTGTGTGTGTCAAAAGCCAGGCATTTTCATCAGATAGGTGACCATGGGAAATTTTAGAGTTGTTTGCACTTTTGTTTATTTGAGATAAGTTTTTTTTTTAGTAGTAGATTAATAATGCTAATAACACTCTGACAGCTACCACCTATACGAATAAACATGTTGTTATAGTATATTAGTTAAAACTATGTAATACTATATACAGAGAACTATATATTATTACAATTACATTCTTAAAAAGAAAAAAATATTTCTAACTGGCAGAATATATTGCTCATTTAAGTAAGGCATTGTAATATTTTACATTCAGTGCACAGGAACACGCGTGATGTTATTTACACACCACAGTTTTTTGGTTTTTTTTGTTAATGTTGAAAGGTTGAACACAGTCATGTTAATAATGTGAAGTGTGGTTAAATGTCATATACTTGTATACATAAGACAGTGTTATAAATAAGAATCTAAATAAATTAGGATGTAGCTTTGATCCCAGCTCCAACAGGAACAGGTTGTCTGGGAGACGATTTTTGGTAGCTCTCACTTTTTCTCGCAGCTGTGGGGGGGGGGGGAAACAAAACAAGCAGAAATAAGAAGACGTCACATGTAACACAGAAAGATTTGTAGACACAATTACAGTCATTTGCTTCAGATAACTGACATTTATTTCCGTAAAGCTATTTCTCATTCCGTAAACTTATTTCTCAGGAGGCACTGCAAGTATACCAATATGAAAAATTACCTACATAGGGTAAGATGGAATTATGGGTATTATAAGGTATAACCAAAGTTATTCAGTTTGAAGTACGTGTATTATATAAACCCTCCAGGTCTAGAAACGGAGCAAACTCTTGGCCCTGTCAGTTTAAGACGCGCCGTTCACACACAGATGTTACCTGCACAACATCTGGTTGAACCGTCGGCTTCTGGCTGCGCACATGGTGTAGTTGAGGGAGCAGGGTGGATACGGCCTCCTGGACACCCGTTCTTTAGCCACGCATTCACAGCGTTCTATGTCGATTTCGCAGTCCTCTGCTTTGGGGATGAGGGGAACCTCTGTCCACACAGACAGGAGAACAGGCTGTTACTGTCTTTAAAGAAGCCTGATGTATCTTCAGTTTCCTTCATGCCTCTGTTTTTGCACACTTATGTGTTCACAGGTCCGGCAGCTGAAAGGGACACCCACGGTACCACGGTGCTGGGGATTAACACAGGCAGGTACTGACCTTGGCTGCTAGAGGGATAAGGCACACAACGATCCTCCATGCAGTCCCATATCAGCCCGCCATCACACAGCCGGCCAGAATCCTCGGACAGGCGGACAGAACACCTGTAGTTAACACACACACACACAGATAAAAGGATTTAAGTTGAGTGATGAAGCTTTGAATAGGATCTATCTGACATCCTGCTACTGTTGCAAGCCTGTTACAGATCTGGGTTGTGGATCTGGGTTGTGGATCTGGGTTGTGGATCTGGGTTGTGGATCTGGGTTGTGGAGGTGGGCTCTGGAGGTGACATGTGGAACTTGGTTGTGGGGGTGGTGATGGGTTGTGCGGTGGGTTGTGGATCTGGAGGTGGGTTGAGGATCTGGGGGTGGGTTGTG
>JAOXYF010000020.1:4202173-4226793 GCA_028565775.1 Sternarchorhynchus goeldii | reverse complement strand
TGGGTTGTGGAGGTGGGGGTGGGTTAAGGCGCTGGTTCCATGGTTCCATGGTTCCATGGTCTGTTGGTCCTGATGGCCAACAGCATTGTTACTTGATCATTGGAGATCTGGTGAGTAGAGGGCTTTGGAGAATGTTAACAGAAAGTTAACATGAGGTGAATCATGTTAGGATAACGAGGTCCATACTGACCCAGACTTCCTACTGGGGTGAACATGTCGGCGAATCAGCTGAGGTTCCTGGCATTTGCACTCTGTGTGATTGGCCACCTTTATAAGCACAGGTTCTGGGCCATATTTGAATGGGATTACGCTCAGGAGCTGTAGGGCAGAAACACCCAACAAAAGACTTAATAAATTAATTCTAGCCCAAACGCAGCCGCTCATACACTCCAAAAAAGTCTCACCATGCAAACATCCAACAAATTTCCAGCAAACTTCCAGCCACTTCTACACAGGCTCACAGGGCTTAAGAAAAGGCTCCAGTTCTTATCACAAACAGTGTAAATAAATCAGTATGTTTCTTGAACAGACTATTTTTCTTCAAAACGTACTTTTCTTCCTTTTCAGAAATTTTGAAATATAGGTGAAAATTCCCTTTATTACTACAGTTCTAGCATGTGTGATCTTCAGGTGATGTCTGTCTGAAACCCATGTTAACTCTGGAACTGTAAACATATTCTGTACTCTCTGTGCAGTATTAGTAATTGTGACTAAGAAAGGTGAATTAGGAAAGAGACCATTACTGTTTTATTAACATAGGTGGCACTAGTGTTCCGGCAGGTGACTCCCTCTTTGTTGCAGCAGCCGCTACACCTGTAGACAGAGACGCAGGGTGGCTTGTAGAACATGTCTGTGGTGGTGCCCAGCTCCACAGCTACGTCCACGCACGTCTCCCGTGGCGTGCATTGTGTCTTCTGCCACTCCTCATCAATGGCTGGGGGGCAGCAAATCACACTTTAATATCCCTTGTATCGATTATCACTGAAGAACGCCACAATGATTATTACTACCAATTGCGGAACACAGGCTGATTGTACACGTGGACCTAATTACAATGTAAGCAGGGATTTTCCACATCTCACATCTTCAGCCAAACACCGCCTTCTACCAGACTATAGAAAAAGAATAAAATATATAGTAAAATATATAGTATTTGTATATAATAAAATTTGTATATAGTAAAATATATAGTATTTGTATATAAAATGTCAAATACAAAAATGTCAGATACATGTAGGAAAAATACACTTATCTAGCTATTGAGAGCAAGAACAATGCATGAATACCGTTAGTTATATTAGGGATGATTGTTTATAAATGTGCATTGCTATGGTTACTGAGCTAACCTCAGCACAACATGCAAATATAGGACGCATTGTGCATGGGTAAAGTTTTCTGACTTTCAAGTTTTCCACATTTTTCAGATTCTCCCTAAAGTGGATTTTTCTTTCATTAAATATAACAAAATAATTCACAATGAGAAAGTAAAACCTGTTTTTTGGAATATTTTTAAACTGTATTAAAAATAGAATGAAACAGCACAGCATTCACTCTTTGTTATGGCACTCACATTTGAGTTGATTCTACTGGTGCATTCTACTTCTACCAGTGGTCCTGGAAATGTTTCTACACCTTCATCAGAGTCCACCTGCCAAGGAAACACAGGAGTAGCTTCGGGAAAACTCGGAAAGTTCTGGAGTGGCCCAGGTAGAGTCTGGCCTGAATTTGAAATCATCTTGGGAGATGATTTGTCTGGAAATGGCATCCAAACTGGCTGAGCCTGAACGATTCTGCCAGATGAAAGAGAGGAACCTCCAACAGAAACGTGTGCCAAGCTTGTAGGAACACTCACAAGCTCTGAGGCAGTCATTGGTGCCAAAGGTGCCTTAACCAAGAGCCTGAATACTAATGTAAATGGAATATTTGTTTTGTTGTTCAAAAACTTTACTTTGTCTTTGTGTGACACTATATAGATTGATAAGAAAACTGCTAAATCCATTTTGTGATCTAGTTTGAAACAACAAAATGTGGAAAACTTGAAGGAGCCTGAAAACTTTCCATATGCACTAAGTATGCAAGGTGTGTGTGTGAGAGAAAGACAGTGCTACCTTTGAGTATGTCCAGGCTGTAGGTGTTGGCAGCGAAGCGGGTAGATCTGTGTGATCCAACCGCTGCTGATCGAAATACAGCCCGAGGGACAGAGTCGACGTGGTTCAGCTGCATCCGACATCTCCACAACTTCCAATCTGGGAAATCCGTCAACATGAGCAGCTCATCCAGACTGGCAGCTGACCGGATGTCCCTCTCCCACTTCTCCTGGTTTATCTCCTGCAGAGAAGAGCAAAAATTATTATGATTATGACAATGAGGAGGAGGAAGAGGAGGCCAAAAATGATTGTGATGAAGATGATGATTATGATAAAACATTAAAAGAGATTTAGGAAGGCAGCCTCATTTTCAAGACATTTTGTGATATTACACAAAAATGACTGGAGCATATCTAGTTCTCACCATAAGAGGGCAGCACAAGTATACAGTATGTAAGTCCATTCACAAATGTCTAGTTTTGCAAGTGAAAATCTTATTTTTTTTTTTTTACCTTGAAGCATTGAGCTGAACTACCTCTGTGTACCAACATCTACAACAAGCCTACAACAAGCTGGCTGGAGCAGATCTATTCTATCAACTGCAGGGATTCATCACCAGGATCTCAGACCCTACAGGTTGCATGGCTACTGTTGCTCAGGGCAACTGAATCTGTAGACCCCCAGCTCCAAATGTTTCTACAGCTCCTCTGCCCCAAAATATGAGTTAGATTTGCCCACTTCAATGCCTGGAACAACACACACACTCACGTTTTCACACACATGCACACACACGTGCACACATGCACACACTCAGAGAGAGAGCAAGACAAAAAGAGAATCCTCTGGGAGCAGCCCGCCCTAAACATCTGGATCACGCAACCCAAACTGGAGCATGAGTCCATTATCTCAGTGTGTGAATCTCATTTCCCATGGACCACCTGTTATGAAGTGCAGGACAGAATCTAACATACAGCTCATGGGTCGGAGAGCGGGAAATCAGCCAGTCATCGGAAATTGAATAGAGAAGGTCTGTTTTCATGAATCCCACATGCTGGTAAAGCTCAGTTCCCAGTGACAAGTACGCACAAGTGTGTAAAACCAACAGGACAGAGATCTCGCAGGTCTCTCTGAGAACTGGCCCAAGACATCAGTTTCTGACTGAATTAACTCAATCAGGGATACCTTGACTGGCAGATAATTACTTAGAAGAATGAACAAATTCTATTTGGTAACGGGCACCAAATTAAAAATAAAAATGGTCAATGCAGTGTGGTTGCCTGGATTACTATTCTGCTTGGTATCTTGGGGAATGGTGGTCGAGCAACCTCCATCTTCAGCACACACCTTACTTGAAATAAACATCTTACTCTCCAGCTGACCAGTTGGTTTGTAAACAAAACACATCTTAGTGAGCAGAAATCTCAATAGTTCCCACCAGCCTGTCGAAACACACCATCCAAAATCAACAGGTGGATGTCCACAAAGTCTGACTCAGATGCACACAATCTCTCCAAACATCCAGATACAGGCCCTCTTACACTGTTTAACCCAATCCCACACGGTACAGTTCAAACAACTTGATTTGTTCGGCATCCAGTCTAAAAGGCAAATGACAACAACAAACCAGTTGTTAATCTTCACTGCGTGCTGGGTGTACCCATCCCCGACCTATGAAATGAGCCAAGCAGCGATTGCAGAAGAGCGAGCAGTGCTCACGCGTGTTGGACCCACGAGCAGCCGGCGAGGAGTATGAAGTTCCTACAAGTAAATTAGGTGGAGAACACTAATGGTAAGAACGTCACTTGGGGAAAGAGGGGGAGGGTGTGGCCTTTGTAAAGTTAAAAAAAAAATTCTGAAGGATCTCTGATAGCACTCAGGTTCCAGGGCACACACACACACACACACACACACACACACACACACACACACACACACACACACACACACACAGTATGGAGCATAATGGAACAATCTGTAATACCCAATTAGTTACTTCCATAATTGTACCTTTAAGAGTCCCCTGGAATCCTAACCTATAAGCAAACCCTTAGGTATGCATGTGCAGATGTACTTACTCACACACCAGGTTTACAAAAGCAGAGTAATCACTTCTCAGCAGTTTATACTACAGCTCCACAGATTACTGCTTATTCCATGGATTTACTCCAGATTATTGCAGACTCTATAGATTTATTCCACAGATCACTGTATATCCCTTAGATTACTCTGTGCTCCATGGATTTACTCCACAGATTACTGCATACTCCTTAGATTACTGTATACTTGTTAGATTACTGTGTATTCTGCTGTTAATTGCACACTGTACAGTAGATCACTGTATATTCCACTTATTACTGTATACTCCATGTGTTTATTCTATAGACTGTGTCACATGTACTAGGCTATTGCAACAATAATTTCATAGATAAAACTGAACTGCTCAGTGACTTAAGCACGAAGCTTCCAGATTCACTCCTTGCAAGCAGCCATAATAAAATTGCACCAGATTTTTTAATCTTTTCAAAAGTTCACCGGGATCCTCATAAAACCGAACAAACTGAATTTTCCCTTAATTTGAAGAATATTTGAGCATCAAAAATTTCAGGCACGATTACTCTAAAATGAGAGTTTAAAATGTGGTGAAGGGTATGAAGTCTTATTCTTGTAGCCACTTTAGAAAAAAAAAAAAAGCAAAAAATGAATGTGTGCAAACATTGATTATCCACACCATCTTATTACTGTTCAGACCCTCTTTTCCCGTTAGAGGTTTTCACCTGTAATAACGCTGATCTGCGGGGGCGGGGTTTCTTCGTTCTTTCTGCAGTACATTTGAAATGTTGCAAAACTTTTTTTTTTTTTTTTGTCTATTTCATAACACGCACCAGTATTAACATTACCATAGAAACTGTGCATTGTTAGTCGCGAGTAGATAGCCGTAACAGCTACAATGATCCGGAGTTACGAGTTACTCACTCTTGGGGAGGCCAGTGTGTCTGTAGCCGTCATCGGTTTGACATACAGCAGCAACAGCACGTGAAGTCCAACAGAAAGCAAAGTCCTCATTGTGTAAGAGTGTCTCTGGGAGTCAGCCGAACACAAGCCTTTACTGTGACAAGCCAGTCCGTTAAGCACAGACATGAACGAACACACAACAGAGCTCCTTAAGGAGTTCTCCTGGACCACACACCCTCACAGTCTCTCTCTCTCTCTCTCTCTCTTTCTCTCTCTTTCTCTCTCTCTCTCTCACACACATACAAATACACACACAGATGAGTCTGACAATTCCCACTGCTGGTCAGAAGAGGAGGAGAGTTGTCACAGAGAAAGAAGACCTCAGAAGCCAAATGTTTCCCCCTTTAAAAACAAACAAACAAACAACAACAACAAAAAAACAAAGGCAAAAGTGTGGCAAAGCGATTTGAAGCAGCGTCTACGGCGTCTAAGGGAAGGAGTCTGTTCCTTTCCTCTCGGCGCTCAGTCGGTCAGCTGAGGTGGCTGTCTGGGCCTGTTGTAGGTGTTGGACTCCCGGCGTCCGCTCTCCAGACATCTCTGATGCATCTCTGATCCAGCACAGGAGCTCCCGCCGCTTCAGTCGTCCACCGGCTGCACGTCCCTCCCAGACAGACAGGCTGGCGTGACCATCCACGTCCCGCGGCCGCCGTCCCGCGGCCGTGTCCAAGTCGGCTGCCACTGTTAAACCCCCCTCACCCACCTTCGCCGACACCAGTATGAACATGTGGTTTTAAATGCAATCCAGACCATGCAGACAGAATGGGGTGGGAGGGGACAGGAGGGTGGAGACCTGGTGGACGAGAGAAGATACTGGCTGGAGCTCATATCCCACCCAGAAGCAGCCCGTGAGTTGGGGGGCGGGGGGAGGGGATGCTGACTAACACTTAGACTGAGTGAGTGTTGTCACGTCATTCTAATCCAACCCTGAAAGTGAGTTTGAAATGTGAGATGAGAGAAACGAGAGAATTAGATGTTCAGAAACTCTTTAATGGATTCGTAATGGATATTTGCTCCCTTGTTCCTTTCAATGACTTAAAAACATCATCTAAAACACTTCACAAGAACCCATTACCAATGAGATCATACAAATATGATTACAAAAACATTGGTCATATATGGGAAATGATATGATTGATAATTAATAACATTAACAACAGCAAGATTAATAGTTGATTAATGGATTCAAAGTAAAATCAAACCTCCCTAATAAATAAATATAGCTTACTGTTTACAATGAAATCTGAAACATAAAATACATCTTTAATAATTATCTAGGACAAAAAAGCTCAACAGAACGTTAAAGCCGTATATTCATGCCAAAAAATAACTTGAGATTCTTTTGTAGACATATAGAACGGTCAGTGTAAGTCACGTATTCTAGATCGCCAATGTTTTGCTCGCTCAAATCCATTGGTGGCTGTAGTGTAGTCTCTGATGGCCTGCTCGATCTCTTCCTCCGACGTCATGACGAATGGACCTGCAGTGTGGCGAAACACACACACACACACACAAACACACAGCTCATCACAACCTGGGTAAAGCAAAGTCCTTTGTGAGCTCAGCTACTACACCAGGGTTTACTTCCATGTTACTACGTCGAAAAGTCCTCACAGGAAATTACTGAACTCTTAACACATATAAAGAATAATGCAAAAGGAATTGGGCGGTTCTCTTAGGTTTTTTTTTTTTTTTTGGTCACTGGGTTGAAGTAGGTGAGCACCACTGGTCTGTGAGGCCAGGAATCCTCCGTGCTGGTGATCTCAACCAGGCATGGAACGTTGTTTTAGGGCCGTCTGCCTACAGCCTGCTGTGAGTGAAACAGACGCTCTGTGGGGTTCAGGCTGAGTGATCGACTTGACAAGTCCAGGTTATTACAATCTTTATCGCTGAAGACCCTCAGACGCTCTGATGCTTTACCTGCCATTCCTACTTCTTCTGTTTTCTCTTTATGAGACAGCAGGAATAAATTTCAGAGGTATTCGAGAGTGTGACTTTAATTTCAGAGTTTTTTTTTCCGTTCTATTTCAATTCTCAGTTCTTAAACACAAAGACTCCACACTGTAATATTCTGTCCTTTGATGTCCGTTTAAACATTTGCTCCCCATCAATTATTTTATTTTATTTTTTTTACGTATTGCCTACCATGTTGGATCACATGTTCATTAATGGGCTCTCCCGCTATCAGCACAAAATGGGCTTCCTCAGGATTCTGGAAACAAATAATGCACATTATCACATTGATTAGCCACAGTGAATGACACGCACTAAGGCGCCGGCAAATCGAGAACTGAAAGATGTCGTGTTTTTGTACCTTATTTTCCACTTTGACACAGTCGCCGGCCTCAAAAACAACCGTGTGGTGAGGCTCAACTTTTACCTGTTCTTCATCTGGACCTATAGAGGAAAGTTTAAAACACGCCTTTACATTGAATGTTTTCATATTATTAGAGCCATACCAAATTCATAACCCTGAAAATCATGTGAAAATTAGCTTTGTAAATTTTTTTTGCTTCTGTGGGGAACGCAGCTTCACCAAAAAACTGAAGAAGTCATAGTCATTGATTTCTGATGTGGATTTAAATTTAAAAAACACTGACATGGCTGGCTTTGCTTAAAAAAAAAAAAAACACTTTGCTGGTAGTTTTTTCTGTTTTTTTCCTGTTGTTTTCGAAATTGTTGCATCTTGCTAGTATGGAACTGCCTATTGATGAATTCTATAAAACTAGAGAGATTTTCTACTTCATTGTGAGACAATGAAGCCTAACACTGTCTTGAAATTTAGTGATTACAACTCAGCCATTAAGATAGGCTATTAGCTTAGCATGCAGGCTAGCCTGAAGAGGCGAGGTGGTTAGCTGGTTAGGTTTTATCTAATAAATGCTGTAAAATATTTGTCTTCTAAAACATGTGGAATCTGTTATGTTTTAGAATCCTGGTCCATGAAATCAACCATTTCCCCCCTAAATGTTGTAGGACCCTAAGTATTATATTTATATACGTTGAATCTATGTAACCATATATAACCCCGTTCGAAGTCATGTTCAGAGGCGCAGAGACGACGAAACACTTCTTTATCAAAGACAGCTGTACTTGGGCTCGATTCTAATGTGGTGGTTTCTTCAAACAATACAACCTTAATATGAAAACAGCTTTAGTTTTTCCAAGTCCCAAGACATCTGTAAACAATTACGGTTGCCTACATTACAGTATAACGCATGTGGTTCTTGGTGTAAGTTTATGCTAACCTATATCCCCTTTAGTAATGTTTGTCCAAAGATATTTGAAACATATTGATGTTGAGAGCCTTGGACCTGATGTAGACCATCAGATACAGACGGGGAACAGGACAGAAACGTATTACAGACAAGAGTCCTTGCTGTTTGTGAATGGGTTCAACAGACCTCAAGGCTGAACCTCGTCTGGTAAAAACACAATGCAGCTCCATTACCAGAGAGCCTGACACAGTGCCTTTGAAGTGAAGACATTTTTTTTTTTTTGCATTTTGGCTGAGAAGAGAAGCATAAACAAGCAAACCCTGTTGTCAACCGGAGCTTGGCATGTTCAAAACCACTCTATCAACCCATCCGCTTCACTAATGAAATCGATAACACTTTCCTCACGAGTCACAAGGGATGCTCAAAGCTTTTCATCTCTAGTTTATTGTGGATTAGAGCCTAAAACGTGACGCCATGGTAACGGCCGAGACACTTCATGTCAATCAGTTCCACTAGTCATTTTATGAAGACAGGGAGCTGATTGCAAGAGGGCAGCAAAGAAGACCTTTCCTTTATGCTCAGGCCAGCTGTGTGCTGAACAAATGATTCACAAGTATCAAAGCAGAGACCTTTAACTAGCTGGTATATAAATTTATTATGCAATCTCTGGATGAGACCCAAAGGATGTTGGCCAGCGTTCAGTATGAGCGAAGCTGGAAATGTCTCCACAGACGGACCATGTTGGAAAACCCATCAGCTAATGACCACGCATAAATCCTCCCCCAACCTGGAAACCATCAAAACCGGCTCAGTATATCAAGAGTTCAAACTTGGCTGAATCAGCTTCACTGGCCAGGCTGCAGTGTTGCTGTTGGAGTGTGATCAGAGGCACCATGACGTGTCCACTGTGGCCTCAGACGTGGCCTCAGAGGAAGTGGAAAAAATTCATTCCCAAGCACCTGCTTAAACTTCCAGGGAAAACAACGTTCTGATACCGGAAATGCATTTTTAAAAAAAGGGGGGCAGACTCCTTGTATTGGTGTATTGTAGCCTTTACGGTGTGGATACCCTTGGACTGATGCACTATGGGTAAAGACTGAAGGAAGATCTTACCAGTGTGCAGTAATCCAGACAGAGTGTAGATAAAAGCATTCCATCCTGGAAAAGAGAACATGGGGAACTAAATACATTCCAAATACATTTTCTCCACCATGATGTAACGCTCACACACTCAAGAACATGCTCCACTCTATACTAGGACTTGTGGGGCTTATATGTGCACGACTGTAATTTGTCCCTGTATCTGGAAAAAGGGACTTGACTCAGTTTGTCTCTGTGTTTCTGATGTGCAGAGGCTCTCGATGAGATGTAAGGACACTTACACAATCCAAGAAACTGTTTGTTGTAGCTGGTAAAATAGTACATGCTCTAGAGGTTGGTGATAAAACTGCTTGGCAAATTGATACTCATCTTCAGTACTGAGAGGAGGCATACCACAAATGATTCAGGGCTTACTTCTCTAATACCGACTTCAGATAAAGGATTTCAGAGGGAACCTCCCAGCAAAGTTAAGTCTGATCAAGTACTTTCTAAATAAAACTAGCAAGATTTCTAACCAATTCTCAGAGCACGCCTCAAATAAAAACGGTGCCCCTAATATAGAATTCAGTAAGAACACTTAGCCTTGATTAAATACATTCTAAAATTCTGAGTTTTGTGATACAAAACACTTTAAATAATGAAGAGGCTTTAAAAAAAAAACATTACTACATTACTATGGTCATCTATGGTAAAATTCCAGTGTTCACTTCCTGTTCATACGTAGAGCTGCTGCAGTGAGTCAGCTATTCCTGTGAAAGGTCTGGAAGAGATTTGTTTCTGAGCCTTTTAAACATGTGATGTCAGGAGCTCAAGCTTTTGCATATGTGGTTTATAACATCCAGTCCACAACACAAGAGCAGTTCCTGTAACAATCTTTGTGGTTGTCATCTGTACAGTGGCCCATATTCCAGATGATAACGTCCACTGGAATTTCAGTGGAAAATGAATCCACCGTAGATCGTACCTGCTAATGTAGCTGCTTACCGGTAGTGATAATGGTTTCAGGTTTATATGCCCTGTAAGTACAACATGAGTGCAGCAGGATTCTTGATATCACAGGTTGACCACAGGCGGAGGAGAGTGTACTGTGTTTGGCTTCCAGAGTGGTAAGCATCCCTGGAGTAAAAGCTGGTTTCCTCTCTGTGTAGGGTATAATCGCTGTAATTTAGGGATCACCCAGGGACAAAGGTGGTTGTTTTTTTTTCAGTTATCACAGCCATCGTGGGACTCATGACTACAGTGCAGAACACACCCACACACACACACACAAGACACACACACACACACACACACACCTCACACACACGGCCTCACCCTACCCGAACCAGGTTTCAGGTTTCCAACTTCACAAGCACAATCAGGCCCTAGGGCCGAGCCATAACCTTTGAGACACACACTCAGAAGGTTCCCTCTTAAACACACACTCCTCACTCTTACCTGAGGGGACTGGCTGAACATGACTTGCGCCCTCCTTGAGCTTGAAGTCAAGGAAAATTGTTGGAGTTCTGGTATAAATCTTTGACTGAAAAAGGCATCAACAAAATATTATGACCCTCATTAAACATTACAACCATGAAAGGCTTCTGTGAGTCTTATAATACATTTCCCAGACAAAAAATAATGCCTTCTATACATTTTTCCCCCTATAACACTATTCCCCTCCAGACTTTTGTCTATGTACTATTCCCCCATAGATTCTTGTCCCATTGAATATTTTCCTATGTACTATTCCCTTTCAGACTATTTCCTTATGTGCCGTTCTTCTTCAGGCTATTCCCATACACATCAATTCCATATAGACCGTTATAAAAGTAACCATAACAGAAAGCACCTGTACTGTACTGGTTTGGCTGACCTACTTTTAACTCCTGAGTACTCCTGATGTGTGTGTGTGTGTGTGTGTGTGTGTGTGTGTGTGTGTCACATGTGTTCATTTCAGCTGTAGAGGAACCCCTGTGAGCCACAGTTCATGTTATAAATCTTAGAAGCCCACTTTCAACCTAGTCCCAATTTCCTGCTGTTGTCTGATAATGGGCAGTGAACACTGCACTTATGCCTCTGATTCCTGCAACTAAGATCAGAATCTGGAGAAAGGCTGGACTCAGACAGTGTCGTGTTTCTGGTGTAGACTGGATTCAGATGTGGGCTAAATTAGTCTGTAAACAGTGACTCTGTGCCTGTAAACAGTCTGTAAACAATGACTCTGTACCTTGATGAGGGCACCTAGCTGTTAAAGGCTGACCTTTAAATCTGATATCACGGTCAAATCAAGTCAAGTCAATATTTATTTATATATCGCTTTTTCAACAATCATTGTCTCAAAGCAGCTTTACAGATGTCTAAGTCCAAGCCCCCAGTGAGCAAGCCAAGGGTAACAATGGTGAGGAAGAAACCTCAAGAGGAACCAAGACTCAAAGAGAGAGGGCCCCATACTCCTCTGGCTGACCATCAGGCACCACAATAACAACAGTACAAAACCCACAGTCACAGTGGGTGCTCCAGTCTGACCTTTACACCGAGGGCTTCCCCCGATATCACAGCCACGGTGACCCCATCTTTGCTCGGCTTGGGGATCTGCTGGCTCTTCAACTCCTGGTATTGGGGCTCCACCATCTTATCTGCCTTCCGCAGGTTCACCCAGAGCTGCAGCCCACAGGCAGGCTCATCAGAAACAGGCATCTCAGAGTGAACCACACCCCGGCCTGCAGTCATCCACTGCCACGCCACACACACACGCATGCACCAACACACACAGGGTTAAAGAAGTTTAAGTGTAGACCTTAAGGTCTAAGCTGGTAAGGAAACCATTACATTTGCACCATTTGGCTGACGCTTTTATCCAAAGTGACTTACAATTGTGATTGAACACATCTTGAGCAATTGAAGGTTCCTCAGGGGCCCAACAATGGCAACTTGGCAGAGGTGGGGATTGAACCAGCAACCTTCTGATTACTAATCAAGTGCCTTGGTCTAGTCTATTACAACCAATTAGTTGAGTTAGTTCATGTAAGATGTCTGAAGGTAAGATGGTCACCTCAACCAATACACTGGAGATCAAAATTAGAGAACAATCTATGAACACGAATATGAATAACGTAATCTACATTGATCAACATTTGAAGGATTTTTTGTAAGGGGTACACCATACCACTAGAACAGTGTTTTACAAAATAACCAAAGTATATCAACATGAAACCTTTATTTTGCAAAAAAAACGTGATCATAATTAGAGAACAGCAATGACTGTAGCACAGAGGGGTTGGAGGGGTTCTGTCACTTTGGAACGGCTCACCATTTTTGTAAAGTCAGTAAAAACTGGAAAGTTAGGCTGCCAGTTAAACAGGGTTTGTCAGATAATTAAGGAAATTAGCAACAGCTGCCAGATTGACACCTATAAATTGCTGGAATCTGAAAGTGTTCTCTAATTTTGATCAGTGTTCTTTTTCAATTACATCATTTAAGTTTTTTATGCTGTTTTTTACATTATATACAATTTGTGAAATAAGCTTAAAATACTATTTCATTCCTGTTACGATAATTTCACATAGAACTACACAATGACTACACAAGTGTATATTATAGTGAAGTACTACTATTTTTCCAGTAAAAATTACTTAACTGCCTGGTTCAAGCATTTTACAAAAGGCCATGATAGCCAATTCGATCTTTATAGCTAACAAGATGCAGGTCTTTGGAATTCTTTGGAACACTTCAGTGTAAAATGAACTTCAGGAGTTTTACATCCAAAGCTTTAATGTGTCTTCAATTCCTGTGTGTCTTGCTCTCTGTCTCTTTTTCTAAATTTCAAAAAAAGATCTTTATTTGCATGACAAAATCATATTGCCTTGCCAAAGCATTCTCGTAAATAGAAGTAATGTACACAAATCAGAATATGTAAACACAGATGATCTCTCTCTCTCTCTCTCTGACTCTCTTTGTTTCTGTCTGTCCACAGAAGTGTTATCCCTGCAGTGAAAGACTGTGTACGTTGTATTATGGAATAAAAAGCTGTTAGTGTGCTTAACTCTTCCCTCATCTCTGCCCCCGAGGCTAGCTGAACACTGCTGAGTGCCTGACAGGAACCCAGCAGAGGCGGAGTCAGGCTTAGCTATAGTACAGCCAATGCCCTAAGGGCTGCAGATATATCAAAGGCCTGTTAGAGCCCCTCACTAACGCAAGAAAGAGAGGCAGCTTTATGGCACTTGAGATGCAGGAAATGCCCCACAGGCCTGATCTCTTATTAGGCTATGTGTGTGCACAAGTGTGTATACATTGGAGAGTGTGTGGGTCGTATACATTGGAGAGTGTGAGGTAGAGAAGGAGAAATAGAGAGAGAGAGAGAATGTAATGTGAGTGTGCACAAGAGTATGCGTGTGTGAGTGTGTGTGTGTGCGCCTGTTAGTGAGTGTGCATTTCAGCGTGTGTGTGCAAGAATGTTCCTGAGAGTGTGTGTAAGCATGTGAATGTGTGCATGTGTAAGAATTTAAGCATGTGAATGTGCACGTGTAACAGTGCAACCGTGTAAGCATATGAATGTGTGCACATGTAAGAGTGCAAGCATGTGAACGTGTGCATGTGTAAGAGTGCAAGGATGTGAACGTGTGCACGTGTAAGAGTGCAAGGATGTGAACGTGTGCACGTGTAAGAGTGCAAGCATGTGAACGTGTGCACGTGTAAGAGTGCAAGGATGCGAACATGTGCACGTGTAAGAGTGCAAGCATATGAATGTGTGCACGTGTAAGAGTATAAGCATGTGAATGTGTGCTCGTGCATGCACATGCTTGTGTCTGCACACATGTGAAAGTGAGAGAGGGTGCAAGCACATGAATGTGTGCACATTTTAGAGTGTGTTTGTGTGTGTGCATGAGTGTGCGATTATGTGCAAGCATATCAATATACCCCATGCACCAGGAATTAGATTTTCTTTTACAGCGTTTGATGAAAGTACATTTGCAAACTCATTTCAGTAGCCCTAACCTTGCTAAAACTATAGAAGAATCGCAATTAGACTCGGCACAGACCTCCACACACCCACAAGCTTAATCCCACTGCCTTGCTTCCACCTTGATCTGTTTTGGTAAGCAAAGCCAACAAACTGTTTCCAGTGAAACCATGGTCAGGTTCTGCTAGGTGGTCTACCTGCAAATCCCCCGCCTCCAGTTTCCCATAATGCCCACAGAAATCCTCATGAGCCAACACGCCACTCAGTAGGTAGGAGACCTGCAGAGAACAAACACTGGATTCATCAGAACACTTATACACAACACAACCATCATCGGCACCACCACACCACACATGCATAACAATATACAGCACATTAATAACAACACACCAATACGCATCATAACAGCAAATCACACAACCAAATCATAACAGCCAAAATACACGTAATTTGCAGTTCTGTAATCTAACACACAATCCAAATCTGGAGCCTAATAAAAGGAGGGAAAACATTTGATAAGAATTGCATTCAACTGCTAAGGAAAGAACATTATGTAGAAGCTTGTGCAATAAATAATGAAGCATGGGAAAGCTATTTGAGTTTGTACTGATCTGGACTAAAAGCAGAGAGATGGAATTTACTTTAGCGTGAGAGACAGATGACACACATTTCCAAGGCCTGTTTTAGTGCAAAAACGTAGAAGTTCTTAAATTTAGATTTACTAAGTTTACCCTATTTAATTAATATTATTATTGTTATTATTCAGGTGAAAACTTTATTTATATTCCAAAGTTAAATTATTATTATTATTGTTATTATTGTTGTTGTTGTTGTTGTTGACTGTTTATTTATTATTATTATTTATTATATTGTATTCCACATTCTAACATTTCATGAAAGAATAAGTTCTGAGAATGGGCCTACAAGTGGGTGGGTCAGAGGTCAACATCTGTCCTCCACAAGGCCCACCCATCTCCAGTCATGAGGAGCCTGTGTGTGTGTGTGTGTGTGTGTGTGTGTGTGTGTGTGTGTGTGTGTGTGTGTGTGTGTGTGTGTGTGTGTGTGTGTGCTTGTGGATTCTACTGAAAAAAATCAGCATTTAGTGTGACCTCCCTTGACACTAAGCCCATCGATTCTTTTGGGGAGACTGTCCTGAAGTTTTCTGAAGTATCTTATGGTTATACAAGAGCCACTTTTCTGCTATTGCTCAGGTAAAGATAGGTCACAATAAATACTTGCTGCTGTAGCCCACAGAAGCTGTTATACACACACACACACACACACACACACACACATATACTGACTCACAGCAGATATTACCTGTGATACAAGCCTATTCATTTTTAACTCAGTGTTCCATAACTAACATACACAAAGAGAAACGGTAAGTTTGAGCCTTATAATTACAGGATTGTTGGCTGGATTTTATGAGTGCCAGATTTGCGCCTTATATTTGCTTGTGTGTGTCTGTGTGAGACACGTCAGGTAATGCGAAGAATAGCCTAGGAATACAAGAGCTGTTTGGAAATGTCATCTATATGTTTTATCGCCCCCTGCTGATGAAAGTCCAACAAACTTTATGAGGTAAATCGGACTAATATACTAATATACACAAGAAAAGTGCAGCTCGGAGAGGATTAAACAAATAGAATGAGCAGTTATAGTGATTATAGTGAGAGCTTATAGTGATTTCGTCATACTTACTAAAAGGTTTTTTTTGCATGGAAGCTTTATTCTAAAGAAATGTCCATATTTGAATGCTAACTATTAAACTGTATAGGCTATTCTTCCCGACTGAGTTGAGTCCTCATAAGGGGGCGGGGGGGTTGGGGGTTGCAAGCCCATGCTAAAAATGGTACATTTCTGGGTCTTTATACAGAACATCTATACCACGAACAAAGTCTTTGCTATGATTTAGGAGATGTAGACGAATAATATGTGCTTTAGCGCCCTCCATAGACAGCCAGACAGTTTGACTTCCCTGAGCATTGGTCACCACATGACACGGTTCTACTGTGGAAGACATTGAGGCTGAAACAATTCCTATCTAATACAATAGGTTTCCAGTCTTCCGTTATGAAAACATAGTAAATAAATAAATACAATAAATGACAGTTGTTTATCACTTTGTATTTTTTGTACAAGTATTCGCGAAAAATTCTAAAGTCTAAATTAAACATTTCCGTTGACACATGTGCCCTCTAGTGGTAGGAGGCAGAAAAAGCAGGCTGCGCCACTGCTGTGTCATAGTGAGCGAGCGTTGTCTAGCGTGACAACGGAGAAAAAATAAGAAAGCTGTCAAGTATGTGGCGCGTGTAGGTAACATATAGGTTTGTGTAAAATATCTACCAACCGTTTCAAATCCGCGATGAGGATGATCAGGAAATCCAGCTGGCTTGCTAACGCGGAACTCATCCAGCATCAGAAACGGATCCAAATATTTCAGCTAAAAAGAGCACACAAATTCGTATAGTCCAATTAATAGACTGACAAGGCGTCCCGTTTTGCTGTTTCATCTAATAATGCAGGACCCATGTGGATAATTAAACCCATAAACTTGTTTAATGCGATTCAAATAAACACAGCATACTTCTTTTCGTCCGATGCTCCTGCGAACTCTTGCCCCGACCCCCTCGGACTGCTCGACGCTCAACATAATTTTATTAACTTTCCTTGTTTTCATTTCGTGAAAAGTATTCAGAACCGCTCTTCTGAGCAGCTTTTCAAAAGAAACAATTTTGCTCAGAATAGTGATCACAAGTTGTGCGCGTATCTTTTCAAAACTTTTTTTTATGCTGAGAAATGTGACGCCAAGGCGACAGTCTCAACTGACGACAACTAACTGGATTCCGGATGACTTTTTATACGCAAAACCTGGATCGGTGCTTTTGCAAGATGAGCCGGTTTTTTTTTTTTGTACGTACTGTTTACATTTTACGTGTTGTTGTTAGCAGTTGTTGTTATCACTATGCTGTCTTGATAGGCTACAGAAACAGTCACGTGTTATAACATGCGGGTAGAGAAATCCAGCATGACTCGACAATATTTTGAGACCAAATCATGACAAAGCTGAGGAAATAACATTCCGTGTAATGTAGCTGTCATTTTACTCTTAAAATCAGGAAGACTTTCATTCTTGCTTTATTACACCCGCCAGTCGCGGTCACTTGCAGTAGGTACAAGTCTTTTACTCCGGGCATGAAATGTCACGTTGCAAACATAGGCGTGGTGACAGAAGAATGCAAGCCTAGGGAGGCATCATAACCACATTAGACCGTGCATGTGTGACAGGTATTCTTCAGTCCTTGACTTCTGCGCTGTAGAATCCCCAGAGCGGCACATTTCGCCGCTCTGCCCCTCTAGGACGTCTCTGGCAATGCGCGCTGAGGCAGCCTGACCTCCTGCAAGGTTCACAGCGTGGGGGCCCACCTGCTCACGTGCCACAAAATGAATATGTAAAATTTAAAACACATATTTAAAGTGAAATGCACACTTAGGCTATGGCTAACTGGAATATCAGGAAATAAGCCACACAAGTGCAAAATAATTTTGATTTGGATTACTGAAAACCTTGTTTTTTAATGTTCAAGATTGTTTGAAATATTCTCTAAGAGAAACATCTGAACGCATACAATGTGCTCATACTGTACATGGTAGTCAAGTCTAAAAACGCTTCACCTGGAGTGCTGCGTACTGTCCCATCAGGTAGAGGGGGCACCCAGGGGCCCACCTCAGGGACTCGTCTATACACGGCCATCCCTCCAGCACCTGGGACAGGGGGCAGGTGTCATTTCCCCAGTTGTTCACAAGCACAGAAGCTGCTGCTGTAATACTGAAAGACAGACAGGGTTTCTTAGCTGACCGGAATTGGGAAGCGTTTGATGACGTCAGACAGCAGTGGGTCTTGGTGAACATCCAGTTTGCAGCCTGTCGCGAGCCAGATTCGCTCGCCACTCCACTGCTCTCCGTCACACAGAGACACTGCCCAGCGCTGTGTTTCATAACACCACTTCGCCTCGGTCACCTACACCACACAGAACGACTAGTCAGAAAGTGATATTTTCAGTCATTTAGGTCTGCAAGAATAAACTACTGATAGAGATGTGTGTGAAAAACGCATGTATAAATTTGTAACTCATACTATGCTAGTGAACACAGATTACACAAATTACTTGGCAATAGAAATGAAAAGTATACTATAAAAAAATAAAGTTTGGTTTAGTTTCAGTAAGAAGGAGCTGATGGGTGTGGTTTAGTCTCAATAAGAAAGGAGTTGATGGGTGTGGTTTAGTCTCTATAAGAAGAAGCTGATGGGTGTGGTTTAATCTCAATTAGAAGGGGCTGATGGGTAAGGTTTAATCTCAGTCTGAGGTATAAGGGGCTGTTACCTGGCAGTATGCCTTAATCCGCACCTGGCCGGATTGAACGAAGGGCTGCAGGTGACCGTACGCCTCCGGGGTGACCGCTCCTCCCTTGCGGGCCTGTCTGATCATGGCCAGCCGCCTGTGCAGACTCCTCTCCCCGTAGAACTGCCGCAGGTAGGCCAGGCCATCCAACCTGATGCCATGCTCCACGTGGGAGTAGCGGCCGATCAGGCTCTCCACGTCCCCCACATCAAACTGCTTCAGCTGCAGGAAGAAACACCATTGGGACAGAGGAGTTTTATAAAGCTTCCCCTCTGTGCATTCAGTGGTTATTAACTGCAGAACTTAGCAGTGCTCCAGTTGCAAATGTAGAAAGCTTCTAGCACATAAACATAATGTACTTTATGGCATAATGAATTGCCAATATTAAAATAAAACATTGGGCATGTTTTCATTATATTACTTCTGTATATTCTGTATATTACTTTATTTAGCAGAACTATGGTTCAAATCAGTGACTTAATCACACAGTTTCAGTATATGTATATATCACATTCTAACGACTGTACAAATGCACTGATAACGTTTATAAGTTGAGAGCCATAAAGTCCTGGGGGAGGAACTTGGTCCTAAAAGCATCAATATGGTAATGACCTCCTCCATCACTCTCCATACTGTAATGATATGCATAATTTGCATATTTGCATATATTAACATCCCAATGATATATAGTTAGTGAAGAGTTTGTGTCAGGAAGGGTGACCTTCTTCCTTTGTATTAAACATTCAGATTCAGATGTTGCTTACAGTGCTTCCTTTCTCCAGGCATGTGTGGAGGTGTGTTAAGGTTTACACCAGCACAGACTTTATTCCTCATCCAGTATCTCATAGATCAGGTTTCCACACACCTGTAAGTGTTTGCGCAGGACCCAGGTCACATGACTTGCACCTTGTTGCAGTGCCATGGAGATGATGTGGGCACTGGTCAGCCCTCCACCAATCACCAAGAGTCTCTGGTTTGGGCAGCACACAGAGGGAGGGCCTAGAACAACACCACATTAACAGTCTGGTCAGGACTAGTGTTAAAACAGTCTTTCAGTGAGGATGTCACACTAAACATTTATTATTAACACCAGCAGAACAATAAATTTTGCCTTTGATGCTTTAGTTCATGTTACAGTCAGACTGCCTTGGGAGTTAATGAGATCATTTTACATTGTTCTATTATTATTATTATTATTATTATTATTATTATTATTATTATTAATGGCCCGGCGATATGAAGCACTGATAACACACAAACTACAGATCCCATAATGCAGCGCAACAGATGCCTTGAGTATGATAGGTTACCTAGGAACATTCCCGCATTCAAGTCAAGCGTATGTTACTGTCTGCAACACTATTGTAACGTCAAAGCTAGCCCTTAAGAATGGCGAAAAAAAAAGTTGATTCTGAAAACAGAGCCTTTCAAAACCAATGGGAGGCTGAGTATATGTTTATTAACATTGCCGGTAAACCTGTGTGTCTTATTTGTGGAGCTGACGTGGCTGTAATTAAGGAATTTAATCCAAGACAGCACTTGAAGACAAAACATCAGGACAAGCTGAAAAACCTGAATGCAGACCAGAAGCTAAAGTAGAAGAGTTAAAGAAGAATCTGACATCTCAGTAGAGGTTTTTCTGAAGAACTGTATGCTGAAGGTGTGCGAGCAGATGAAAAGCAGATGTTGGCAAATGTAAGCCTGTGTAGAAATACAGTTGCTGATCGGATTTATGAGATGGACACTGATTTAAGAACACAGTTGACTGAAAGAAGCAAAGACTCTCTTGCTGTGGATGAAAGTACTGACATGACGGACACTGCACAGCTAGCCATCTTCATCCATGTATGTTATTTTTACCTTTGTGGAAAAGCATAATTTTAATTTCATTTTTACATGTTTTTTTTCATCATGGTCATCGTTATAAGTTTTATCATTTTGCCAAGAGATATTTTTACAGAGAGCGAAGTATTTTAAGTTATATAAAGTTTAAGTTTATTTATTTTGGAATAATATCCCTCTCGGTTTTTTATTCATATTCATGTTCAGAAAACATTTACTTTTAGTGTGTTCAATAAATATTTATCCTGTTCGGCCCGCAACTTAAAGTGTTTTGTCCCACCAAAAAAGGCTTCACGGCATATATAATCATGGGAATTGGACATCATATGCGCTTCGTTTTTCCCTTCTAGTGCAGTGTCCCCCAGCCCAGTCTTCAGTCTTCAAACCTGAGCCAAACCTGAGTATTTGGTCGTACTCTAACCTGACACACCCCTACAGCTACAATCACTGCAACTGGCTTGTTGAGCGGGCTGGTGGATGCTCTTTTTTTCGCACCCACCTGTTAGTTTTTTTTGAGCAAGAAGGTGCATGAGCTGGACTGTGTGTCGCAACCCCTCCTCTGGGTAGCTCTCCGCGATGGCAGACGCCCACGGTGGGATATTCGCCATCTGCGCCCTGGTGGGTCCTGTCGCCAAGACCACCCTTTTGGCGTCAATGGTGTCACCAGTGTCTAGAGTCACTCTGAAGAACTCAATTGTCTTGCTCTTCTCTGAGACAAACGGAATGATTCGGTCCACGGTGCCTTTGATCAGGATGCTGTCCAGATTATACTTGGTCACCTGTTTGTGAGCAAGGCAGTGCACTGTTTACTGGATGAAGGTTGTTGTTTGGTATGGTATTCACTCCAGAAGACATCGGTTACTACCATGCAAAGGAGCTTGTGACAGCCATAGCCTTCCAGGTGCACCTGTCACCAACATAGACTATGGGTGGTGGTAGTTCAATGATTAAGGCACTTGCCTAGTAATTAGAAGCTTGGTTGTTCAAATTGCCACTGTTGGGCCCCTGAGTGAGGCCCTTCACCCTCAGTTGCTCAAGATATATTTAGTTATAATTGTTTTTTTGGATAAAAGCGTCAGCCAAATGCCATAAATGTAAATATCATAGATGTATTTGAGTTCCAGTACTGTTGTTCACTGAATCTGCATTCTACCACTCTCCATGAGCTCTGCTTTAATCCCATGCTTTACATGCAGTAGACCTGTTAGTTATTCAGTAACCATGTGGTAGTTCACATCCACACAAAGACCACATCCAGACCACATCCCAGACCTGTTCTGTAGGTGTGTAGCTCTGGCTTATGCCCCACTGATCCCAGACCTGCTATTTGTTCACTAAGGTCATGGATCTGTATTATGGTCCATTGATCCCAGTCCACTGATCCCAGACCTGTTCTTTGAAGAAGTCCACGCTGAGCTGTGTTCCTGGCAGACTGAAACAGAGGCTTTTCTGCAGGCCTGCCACACTACTCAGGAGTCTCCTGTCCCTCTTGCCCAGTCTCTTATCGTTAAAGAAGGCATCCTCGTCTTGGATATAGGTCTTCTCAGGCAGGCGGTGAAGCTCCGACACGCGGCCCTTCTCCATCACAAACTCCTGCAATGCTTTCTGGCATCGCACATAGACACAGGCACCACTGGGTTAGACGGTTGGACTGCAGCTGCAGCCAATAGATGTTTGGCTTTCCCTTACCTTGTTGAGAGGATCGGTGTGAACCAACAGGTGTGAGCGAAGATGAGGGATGTTAAGGCCCCTGAACTGGCTCTCCCACAGCGAAGCCCATTCTCCATAAGGATCCACTACTTGGAAGCGGACAGGAGCACAGGGCAGGCGTTGGGGTTCTCCGCCTGCCTCTAACACTGCCCCTGTGGAAACATGTCACCAAATCACTCAGGAAAGAGCAGAAGAAAACAGAATATGGAAGGGACAAAAAATCTTCAAATTATTGCTAGAATGTTCAGTTACAGTAACGGTTTCTCTCATCGTTATTCTTCCTAGTTTTTGTTTTTGGACATTGTTGTTGTTGTTACTGTCATGTAAGGTAGGTCTTATCTAGTGGAAAACGTGCCTGCGGGGGAACTCCTTCTCCGGGGCTGCCTGGTCCTGGAGCGACGTTTGCTGAGCTGGACACCCTGCAGGACATCACTATCGGAAAAGATAACGCGTGTCTGCGGGTTTGAGAGCAGCGTAGCCAGAGTCAGGGCATGAGGACCTGCTCCTACTATCAGGACATCCAACATCTCAGAGAGAGAGAGAATAAGAGAAAGAGACAGAAAGAGAGACAGAGGAATATCTGGTAATGGTTCACAAACACAGACCTACTTCTTCTCCCACCAACAGATAGCGTAAGAGTGTGTTTGAGTACAAACCATCAGGAACACACACACACACACAAAAAACGTCTGTTCTTAGATGATCACTTTTTTTGGCTTATTTAAAATTCGCACTGTACAATGTTGACATTTCTTACCACTATATTTACTTATAGCAGAGACTTTAATACTGGTCAAAGATAGAATGGCATTCTGACTAATAAAAGCCACCTTGATTAAAATGTCAGAAAAGTGTACATTTTATAACTTTGCTGAAGAGAAAAGATTAGTCTCTACCTGCTCAAAGGTGCGGCTTGTAGAGTACAGAGAAATGTAGAAGAAGGAGACCCGAGGAAGAAGTGGAAGAAAAACTTGTACAAAGTGAAGCTGACAGACAGACTAACTGAGGGTCCTGTAACTTCATCTGTTCTGTTTCTTTACATATATTTGACTCTGATTGGTTCCTAGGGACAAGTGTCAGTGTTAAAAATATCCATGACATACAGTGGAGAGTCAACACACTCACTCACACACACACACACACACACACAACCTCATGCACGCTCACACACACACAAACAGTTCCTAACTGGTAAGTTACCAGGCGAACATGTACAGCCCTACATTGCTTTCATGGAGTAAGTTGATGAAGCACATCAGGAGCCTTTGAGAACTTCTGAATACAACATTCAGAACATTCAGGGCTGAGAGACTAACTGTGCATTTTCTTATTTACGACAATCAAGGCATTTGCTGTACATTGTCCTGCCTGCTGATTACCCAGAGTAAGACCAAAAGAATAACTTAGAAAATCACCGACAACTTGGCATCTAGCAGGAATCCTCTACCTTTACTGGAACCAGCCCCGCATTTCCTGTAAGATGGAAGAGCAGGTGTCAGGCTGCAACTCAACCTCTGGCCTGCCTTTCATTTCTGTTCCTGACAGGCACTTCGGCGCACTACCATGACACAATTAACTGCACAGTATTTATTTTCACACAAAAGAAGGTTGTGCTTTTCCTGACTGGTTTCATGGCCATGCAAATCTATTAAGCAAACACCAACCTCCAACCACACTGAGGCCTTTGTATTCCAGGAGCGTCTTTTAACAGTTATCAGAGACCTGAACGAAACTGTTTCATACGCAAGGCACATTCCCACTGTGAGGAGCCTGACGAGCGTTTTCTCGGTCTGTACAGGTATGGAAGTCAGTTCAATGAAAGCCTTAAACTAAAGTATTATTGATCTGAAAGGTTTAAAACCTCTTAAAATGATTTATAACTATAATTAAACTAAAATGAAATCACATGCTGTGAAGAAACTACAGGCTATTTTTGAGCTGTTTTTGAGCTGTTGCATATTGCATATTTATGGTTTGGAGTAAAGAGTAACTTATACATTGTAATACTGATACTGTGGCTGTAACCATCTAAGCTTTTAGATGCTCAGATGACTGAAGTTATGCTAGAAATGTTTTTGATGATGCAAACAAAAGGTTTGTAGAAGAAATAGAGTTGCTTTTAAATGTTTAGCTTATCACTGAGTCATAATTCTCTGTATTACCATCAAGGCTAATTAAACACAAGACTAAATGCACATTAAACTCTATGGAAATGTGTGTACACATTGAACTCTATGGAAATGTGTGTACACATTGAACTCTATGGAAATGTGTGTACACATTGAACTCTATGGAAATGTGTGTA
>JAOXYF010000020.1:4183457-4199030 GCA_028565775.1 Sternarchorhynchus goeldii | reverse complement strand
ATTACCATTGTGGGTGATAACAGTAAAGCAATACTCTTTAACCATAGATATTACCATTGTGGGTGATAACAGTAAAGGAAAATATTACTCTCTCTACCATAAGCCATTACATTTATAACAGTTACAATGGTCTGTTTTCTCTTCTTAGCCACAGAAATGTTTCTGGTGTAAGTATTTGGTTTAATATCAATGAAACATGTTCTGGATCAGGATACAAAGGCCTTCTACCCTGGTCTAGTCAAGAGCTGATGAGCAACTTTTGACTGTCATTGCAGTTATACGTAGATATGTATCATACCACAATTAACTCTTTTTCCATTTTGGTTTTTGTGAACATTTTCCTCTTACTTTTAGTAAAACTTTTAGAGTTTCTTTTTACTTTAAACAGTGGGCTTTTCTTTGATAAATTACTTGTGAAATAACATTTTGTATTGTTTTATATATTTCAAGTGAAATGTCGCGTTTTATACTAAGATGTGATTTGTTTTTGATACCATTAAAACTAAATAATAATAATAATAGCAATAATAAACATGTTATGCACTTGTACATTGTCTGTAATACTTACATATGGTACAACCTATAAATTTTATACTTTCTTAATTTACTTAATTACAAAGTGTGACCGCTTATAATTATTATAGTAATTCTTCACAATGTTTCATACAATAAAATATTTAAATTCATCCGTTCCTCAGTGAGTCTGGAGTAGACAAAGAGAATTTATCTATTTTGAATAAAATCATTTTTCAATAACCCCTCACCGAACACAGCCAACCACATGGTTCCAGGCTGCTCAGTGGAAATGGCTAGTGGGCGCTCAGCCCCTCACCGAACACAACCAACCACATGGTTCCTGTCTGCTTTGTGGGAGGGTCTAGCGTGGCGCTCATCCCCTCAAATTCCAGCACGGCTTCATTCAACTGAAAGATGTCATTGATGCATCCTCTGGACTGCCTGTGTGGAAGTAAATTCATACGACGTTAGGAGAAGTTGCATCAAATCAATACCCAGTTAACAGCACTAAACAAAAGCAGTTAGCATTATCTACGTGAGCAAAATGCCTTAGACACCCTAACTATCACACAGCATGTGCGCAACCGAGGAATCAAACCCGTGACTTCAGCCTTTCTTTGTCTGATCCTCCAGTGATGTGTAGACTGTGCTTCACCACATTACTACTTCCACTTCTACTTTTTGAACTATCCTGCTAATATTGATAGGTTGCGTCATCATGAAGTAAACAGATTGTGGGAGTTGCCCTGTAACCGTGGACATTCTATGCCTGTACCCCTCCATTTATACAAAATAAAAGTACATTTTGATTAAACGGACTATAATCAGAAACACACTGAATGTTAAATATTGACTGGAAATTGACTCTCACCTTTGGTCTCTAACCAGTACTGCCTGTCAGAAGACACAACCTCAGCATCCAGTACTTCAGCTCACTATTTTAATTTCTTCAATTTCAGCACTTCAATTTCATTGCCTTTAGGTAGCAGTGTCTAAAAAGGTGTCTTACATATAATAATATAATCATGATAATGCATAGCACAATCTCACAGATATGCTTAAATTTGATCCAGGGCTCTGTTGCGGCCTCTCACAGAGCTACTCAGAACAAAAGCTGGTGAATTGGATGGCTGAGAGGAATTGGAAGAGCTTATATTGTTCTCTATGTAAATGCTCTCTGGATCCCATAACTTTTAGAACTTTTTCCTCCTCTCTCTCTACCTCCCTGTGAAGTGGTCTGCCCCTGAGGTAGTTCAACCCTTTGAGTGAGGAAGTGAGTGGTGGCTACTGAGCTGAAATTTCTTATGAAATGTCAGTTAAAATAAGCAAATCCTATCTGAGGTTTTCAAAGCCGCTGTTCAAAGCCGCTGTCTGAGCTTTTCACACAGCTGTTCAGCAGATTAAGTAACTAAAGATTAAGTAACTTTGGCTAAAGCCCATCCGCTCTTGTGGCTTTACGCTGTTTGAGTTTATTCAGCTCTCTCTGGTTAGCAGTGAAGGTTAGTTCCCTGCAGCCTGACTGGTCCGGAGTGTGCCGTGGGGTGGGAGAAGGAACGGTTGGCAGCATACACAGGATTTGTCATACATGAGCTATGTACAGCATTTGAGACCCTAACCTAATTTTTGGTTTTTCGTTCCTCTTTAGATACTGTCATCAGTAAATATAAAACCACCAACACTCAGGTAACAGAGACCACGGCTGAATATCTAAAGTATAGCCGATGTAAAATAAGAACTGCTGCTATGCCATGTTTCCTGTACTTTTTATATGAACAAAATGTGAATAGATGCGTGAAATATGTTCGATTTTTATTGATAGCAATATAATGCCAAATTGCGTACGGTGTAGAATGAAAAGGAAATATAAGTTTATTCAGTGTTGAAAGTAAGACGTTGAAACAACGTCACTCGAAGAACGTCGAAGAAAAATTCAACGGCGATTCGACCTTGATCCATGAATTTGATTTAACGATGAATACACGTTGAAATTCCAGCTGGGTTATTTGGTTTAGGAAACGGCGTAATTACATCCAAACTACTTATTAAACTACTAGTTGATGATAATACGTTGTATTTGTTCAAGGAGCGGCTGGAGTACAAGGAGCTTTTTTTCAATTATGACAGATATATACACCGCAGCAAAAGACGAGGCAAAACAGAAACAGATGTCGCCTCTTCGCAACGTTACACAGTGACATCTGATCTACACGCATCACATCACATTACTAAAAAATGCACAATCAAGGAGGCAGTAACGCATGACTTCGGTCCTTGTCCCCTTAAGAACTTGTGTGATGTTAGTACATTTGCTGGGATTTCTTTCTGAAAAGAACCCAACTGAACGTGTGTTTTCATCCGCGCAGTTGTTGCCCACCTCAAATTGATACTGTCTGACGCTTTACTTTCTGTGAGATTTCTTTGACCCAGTTGCAGGTAATGGACATGATATTACAACTCTCCGCTTTACCAGACCTGCTTGTGAAAGTAGGTTACAGGCACTTGTTGACTTCCTTCCCTCGTGCAGTCATGCGTGAGAATGCTGGGTTTTACTCGAAGTCTAAAGAGATGATTCATTACACTGTAGTGGAAAAGAACAACAATACGAATTATGTGCTGGTAATTTGATTCAACATCAGAGTAAAAAAGAAGAGCTGCCACCCAGTCAATAACAAAACGCATTTTTTTTACGAGCTCACAGCCAGCATTGGTGGTTTCCTATGGGAATTAACCCTTAGCGATTCGCCTGCACCTCCTACTCAGACTGACTTGTTCTTTAAGTTGCTCTGGAAAACTCCGTTTTTTTTCTGAATTTGACGTTTGATGCGCTCACCATTTGATTGGATGACTTAGATGCCACACCCAGGACAAAAATCTGGCTACAAAACGTCTGCCAGCAGACCGTAAAGCCAGTTTTTTTGTATCTGCTGAAAGGACAACATGGAGGAGGTACAGAATTCTCTTATAAAATACTATTACTTATCTATCTACCATTACTAATATCTATCTATCTATCTATCTATCTATCTATCTATCTATCTATCTATCTATCTAGCTATCTATCTATCTATCTATCTATCTATCTATCTATCTATCTATCTCAATTGATACAGGATGTCTTGGCTTACATTTTTGTTTAACTTGTGTGTTTAAACGGTGCTTGTGTAGTGCAGAGACGTTTGTGGAGGGATGTCTTTGTCCCACAGTGTAGTGGATGGGAAGCACCAGTATGAAGTGGAGCACTGTCTCACATATGACTCATGTTGCTTTGCCAGGTACGAAAGTGGCTGGAGGATAAACTGTAAACTAACTGGGTGAAATAGGATCACAGCTATGCCACACAGAGCCATGTCTTTAGAGTGTTTACCATATTTACCAGGCTATTACATAACACTTATACATTATATACAATGTCAGCACACTTGTACATTAAAGTATCTAAAATTCTTAGGTTTGACTCATGAAATAGTTTGGTCTGACTATTTTTCATTTTGTAGGAAGAGAGACAAAGTATTGATGATTAATAATGTGGAAACACAAGATTTGCCACCAGCGGAGTTTGTCCTGATGCTGAAATCTGATTCTCTTACGCTAGTGAGTATCTTAACCCTGTCATGGTGAAGTGGTTCAGTTAGGCACAGACACACATAGGTCTGCACACACACATTTACGTGCACAAGTGTATATATACAACACATCAGTTGTATTAGATTTGTATTAGCTTTGTATTAGATGTGTATTAGCTGTGCATTAGTTATGTATCAGCTGTATATTCTCTGTGTGTTAGGTGCATATTAGTTGTATATTAGATGTGCATTAGATATATATTAACATTGCCTTCATTATGGATGGATTGTGATTCTTAAAAGTATCTCAAATCAGAATACAGTTTATCCTCTGTTCATAGACTCTGCATGGAGCAAGCACTGCTAAGGAAAATCTGGAATGCCTGGAGTCTGACACCTTACAAATGTGCGCAAAGAAGAACGCCGTCCTGTCCTTCAACCTAGTCATGGTTCGAGAAGAGTCTCTGGAGGAGGATGAAGAAACCTCTCAGAATGTGGAAGAGGAGCTGGAGACCAGTGATATTGAAGACGATTCTCCCCTGGAGGACAATGTGCTGCTGGTGGCCATGACTAAAACAAGTGTGTTATGTCCGACAGGATGGGACTACGACCAAGTGGACCACGCCTGTGACTGCTGCAGTGACATGGGTTGCAGCTTCAACAGGGTGGTGATGACCTCCAAGAAGTGCGAGGTTACGACAGGTGAGGACTAAGACTGTGACAAACAACCTTTAACCTTTTAGCATGCTGTTAACCTTTTAGGACTGCTGTTACCAGTAATGCTCACCAAGAACCACCGCATAATGAAAGTGAGAGGCATTGAAATAGTTCTGTTTGGTGGATAACGTGGTTTTTAAAAAAACAAGGTTGTTTGCTGAAAGCATGTTGGTATGGTTTCCAGTTCTATTCATTTATACGCTTGGGTTCCAGTAAGGTCTGTATTTAGGCAAGGGCGACAGTGGCAAGGAAAAACCAAGACTCAAGTATTTTCCTCTGCTCCAGAGTTAGACGTATGGAGCACACTGCATCTTGGTACTCTCTCGGTTTGTTTCTGTGCTTAGGTGGAGTGCAGGATGGCCTCCATTGGTTCAATGTGGTCTTCACTCATGGAGCAAATGATCCAACCTCATACCCAGAGAGATAAGATGATCTAGAGTGAGGGCTTCATTTGCCATCTCCTGAAGTAGATGTGTAAAAACGCTTTAACTGCACCATGAAGTTAGCACAGGTCAACCTGTGAACACCGTTCCAAACAGCTTTAGCCAAATCCTGAGCTTTGTTAGCAATAAGGTGGGATGTAACAAAAAATTTTTGCCTGATCAGTATTTGGGGAGGTGAGGCTGAAACACAACTCTCATTTTAGCGCAAATCCCCTTAGTGTTGGCTGGTGTCGAACAGCTGCTGGAGTTCACCGATCATCTGTCCCCTGGTTAGAAACAGCGGAAGAAGCAGGAGGCGAGGGTGGCAGAGGCACGTCTTTACCTTCCATTGTAAACAAAAAAACAGCCCAAACAGTGAGAGGCGCGTAAAAGCGCATAAAATGCAACAAAGTGCAAAACCTCTAAACGATGTATTTGGCAGCGCTTGATAGTGTCCGTCGCCCAGACCAGGAAGTGGCTCCAGTGTTCAGCGCTGGAGAACTGAAAATGTGGGAGTTTTATGGGAAACAAAAAGGGTGAAAGCCAAACAAGGAGCTGATGTACTGCATTAGTAACTAGGTGATTGAGAATGGGGGAGTGGTTTGGCGCGTGGGAGTGCATGTGTCTGCGTCTCCCTTGAGCTGAGGGGCTGGCTTCCAGTGACAATGCCCAAAGTCTACCAGTAGAATTCTTCATTTGGTTGTACTCATGGGTAAGGAATACTGGAACTAATACCCCCACGTGGAGGAATGCTGTAACTAATACTCACACAAGGAGGAATGCTGTAACTAATACACATGGAGGAATGCTGTAATTAATACTCACACAGGGGGGAATACTGTAACTAATACTCCCACAGGCTGGAATTCTATAACTAATGCTACTTCTAGCTGTATTCATATATTCTCTATATTTTTTGCCATGTTACATATACTGTATTTTCTCATCTTTAATCTTTTAATCTTTAAAATAGCATCTTTTATTGCTGTTAAACCATAAATGTAGAGACATTTTGAAAAATACTGTATTAAAATATTACGTCAGTGAACAATTACACAGTTGCCATGGTGAATATACTGACTGCACGTTTTTTGTTTTTTCTTCTGGTTCTTTAGTTTCCACCAAATATATCAAAGTTAACGAAAAAGGTAGAGTGTTTATCCAGAGTTTGCTGAACACAGCCATCACTTCTGAGACGGTGAAGAGAACCTGTTGCAGGTGCTGCTCCACCTCAGGTTGGCCAGCATTATGTTCTTTCACTGGAAATGACTGTATTGTCTGGTAAACACTAATAGCACCAGAGTCCTACAAAAAGGCTTCACTGCACAGTTAACAGGAACAGACAACTTAAAGTTTATAGATTAGTGTGCAATTACTCTAAAGAAAATCATGTAGCATTTATGACAGGTACTTCACCTCCTTTCTGATTTTCCTTCTTGTGTTTCACAGATATATGACATGAAACATATTGACATTATAAAGCCTTCATGTTTTCTGCCTTTCAGACATTACAATCCACTACTACCATGCTGTGCAGCCCGATTTTAATTTATTATGTAAGGGTACTCCCGTGGTCCTCAACTTCACAGGCTCCAAAAACTTCCTGAAATGCACCAAGGACAAAGCACATCCAAATAAGCCAGCGATTTTGACTATTGAGGTAAGCCATCCAAGTGTTTTCAGTGTTTTAATTTATCCAGCATACATGTGGCAGTTTCGTATGTGTTGAAAGAAACTACTTCATCATGACTTGCTAACCACATTTACATAATCAATGCACTAAAGTGCAGAGCTGTGGTTAGAACATATAGGCCTGGTAAAGAGAGTTGAAGCCTGTGTATGGAAACATGTATATATCACTGAAATCAGGCACCCAACCTTGGTACCAATATGACAAAGTTTAGCTGAACCAGATAAATTACGGAAAGGGGAAAACAACCAGTCTCAAGACAGAGACAGAACAAAGTGGGGAGGAGCTTGGACTAAAAGCACATGGTGAATATGACAGACTAGACAGGGGCAGACAATAATGAAGACCCAGACTAGGGACAGTGTGGGCAGGGTTATTACAGGTCATGTCCACAAGCATGTAGTAGTGTATGTATACAGCATGAGTGTAAATGGAGAGTAAGCAGTGATTACAACAAACATTTAATGTCACCTTTGACTGGGCCTGCAAAATAAATAATATTCCATCCTTGCGCAAATTGGAATGCAAAATTATCAGGCCTAAAGACCATCAAAAATGTCTTTTTTGATCTGGACTACAAAATTTGGCAAAGATTGTTTTCCAAATAAGAAGTAATGGCCTTCAAAGTTCAGTGCGCTAAATTTGGTGTTCACATTTCAGTGCTGTGATCAGACAGACCTCCAGCACATCTGCAAGGATGATCCAGCCACATGGCCCTTTGTCTTCTACATGACGACCTCAAAGAGCAACTGTCGTCGATTCGAGTCAGCTGCCCACAGTGGCTGGTTCATCCACACGAAAAACCCTGACACTGTGGACGTGGCCGAAAAAACAAACAAATCATTAATGGAAGATTCTTTCTACTTCTTCATCCATCGTAAGAGCAGCTAAAAGGCTCGTCCATCAGGTCTTAATAATTTCAAATGCACGAAGAGATTATCCAATTTTGCAAATGTAGACCTGTGTGGAATTGGATTCAACCAGAGTAAAATATTTGTTATGTTTTCTATTTGCAAACCTATTATCAGCAATACAAGCTATAGTTTAAGTTGACCTTTGTCATTGACCTTTGACAATACCTTTGTGGGTGATAACAGTAAAGCAAAATTCTACTTCCTCTTCCACATTTTTGAGTTACAATGATCACAGCTCTCTCTTTTGGTATTTGGTTTAATATCAATGAAACATGTTCTGGATCAGAATACAAAGGCCTTCTACCCTGGTCTAGTCAAGAGCTGATGTGCAACTTTTGACTGTCATTGCAGTTATACGTAGATATGTATCATACCACAATTAACTTTTTCCATTTTGGTTTTTTGAATATCTTCTTTTTACTCTTTGAGGACAGCTTCTTTTAACTTTACCAAGTCTTTTTGTGGGCGTTTCTTTGCTAAGTCGCTTATGAAATAATTTTCTATTGTTTTCAAATATTTTATGTCAAATGTCAATAGTTTTACATTTTGGGATTTTGATTCCATTAAAACAAAATAGTAACAATATTAATGATAAATATGTATTTGTGAATTGTCTCTAATACTGACAAATATTTACATGTATTGGCATAACCTATAAACCTCTTTATACTTTTTAATTTAGTTGTAATACAAAATTTTGGCTGATTATATAGTCATTGTTCACATTGTTCATGTAATAAAACATTTAAAAACATTTTTTAAAAACAATTTGTGAAATTAATCTGCAATTAATCTTTTCAGTTGTAATACATTTTCAATAAGTTCCTTTCTTTCATGATGGTCAGAGACTGTTGTGTTTTATCTGATTAAAAAGTTCATTAAAAGCCAGTTTGTCTACTGTCATTCTCAAAAGCTGGGTTTGAAGTTCCTTCATATGGTTCAACATATGGATTTTCAGGCTCCTCAAGCTTCTTGGTTTTGCTGTAAATCAAAACAACTGATTAAATATTTGGATGTTTCACTGCAATAAAATTCACATTTAGATGGCAACTTAGATTTTTTGCAATGCAATACACAAATGAAAGTGTATTGATCATTCCTCATATGTCAACTGTGCTATTAGTGTATAACTTCTGAGTACTGAAAACAGTAAGCACCCATTTAGCAATAGCTACTGAATAAATAAACACTGGTTGCATTTGCATTATATAGCATGAGCAAGCTTTTCTGATATATTTTCTTTCTTGTTAGCCACTAAGAACTCTTAACAATAAGGTGAAGTATTATTTTTGATGCTGGCCACTTTGTTCTGATTTTTATGACAGTGCTTCTGTAAAAATAATAATCCAAGCAGTGGGGGAATGGTTTTGAATGCCCTACAGCATTCTGGGTTCTGAACGGCGAGCCGCATTGTTATCGCTGGCCTGCCACGCTCACCTCTTCCTGTTTATGGCTCCCCTGACGATGAGGTAAGTTCCTGCACAGACAGTCACACCCATCACCACACCGAACACAACCAACCAGACAGTTACAGGCTGCTCGGTGGGAGGAGCTAGCGTGGCCCTCAGCCCCTCAAACTCCAGCGTTGCATCATTCAGCTGAAATATGCCATTGATACGTCCTCTGGACTGCCTGTGAAGGAGACATTTCACACTACGTTGGGAGAAGTCGCTCCAAATCAATACCCAGTACTTACAAAAGCAGTTAGGTGAGCAAAGCACCCTAACTGTAGATTGCCTTGGCCTTAGACAACCTAATACACATTTAGCAGTACAGTGCATGCATGACCTGGGATTCAAACCCATGGCCTCAGAGTCACCAACACCTCACTCCTCCAGTGATAAGTGAACGGAGGCTCACCAGATTGCTGCTTCTACTCGTGCCTTAGGAACTATCTTGCTGGAATTGGTAGGCTCCGTCACCGCAAAGTAAAAGGAGATTCTGGGGGTTTCTCTGAAAGTGTGGATATTCTCTGACCTGTACACATCCATTTCATTTGTGTAACATAATAAAGGTCACATACATTTGAATCCAAAGTCTAGAACCAGAAACACACTGAACGTTAAATACTGACATGAAATTGGCCTCTTCACCCATAGTCACCAAGTAGTACTGCCGCATTGCATAAGCCATTGAGGCTTTGAACAGATACATCTCATTGACATTCCAAGGGTACTGAGGAAAAAAATATCTTGTCGTGGTACCAAATTTCACGATCAGTACTTTTCAATAAATAATTCTATATATGAGGTGGATTTTTAGGTCTGAAAAAAAGCATTAGAAATATAGCTGGAAGAAAATAACACCTACTGCATTTTCACCCATAGCAGCTTTTAGACTCAGTCTCACTTTAATGGCATTCTCAGAGTCTGTGCAAATCAAAATGTATAATTAGCAACAGGAAAATGAAGTAGTACTCTTTTTAAGATGTGGCAGAAATGTGTCGCTGCTTTCTCCCATGGAAAGAGTTCTACAGAACTCACACGGGTCCCAAGCCGCGTTCCATCCTGGGCGACTATTGGTCTTCTGGTTTTCATCCCTTAGCCAATCATACAGAGTGCTGAAGTAGTCCAGAAGAGGCTGGGCGTCCATCCTGGTGTGACCCGAAACCTGTTCCAGGGCACGGGTCCACGACCTCGAGCGACCCAGCTCGAGCATCTGCCTGTTGGGAGATGCAAACCCATTATCATCATAAGTACTTCAATTTGCTATTGTCGCTTCTTCAGTGCATTTAAGTTTAAGATGTGTCTAAACCTTTGCTTTGCTCCAGTTATAATCACATGCAGCACAACCTCAGTTACGTTTATATTTGAAGGCTCTGATGAATTATATTTACGTTTATATTTGCGTTTACGTTTATATACATATACGTTATATACATATATATTTGCGTATACGATATATACATTTATATTTGAAGGCTCTGATGAATTATATTTACGTTTATATTTGTGTTTACGTTTATACACATATACGTTATATACGTATATATTTGCGTATACGATATATACGTTTATATTTGAAGGCTCTCGCAATGAAACCCAGACAAAACAGGAAATGTGCATCTATGCGTAACACATTAGTCATATTCATAACTGCTACTGGAAAGAAAATGTTTCAACCCAGCTTACAAATATTTGGAATATAGAGTGACAATTGCAAGTATCTGCTATAATAAAACTTTTTTTCTTCTTTTTTACTGTTTGTGATTGTGTGTAAAGAAAAGCTGAAATTTTGTCTTCATTTTCATTCAGATTTGATGCAGCGATTAACTATCAAATCAAATTCAATCTAAGTGTAAAACCTGTGACATTTGACCTCTGGCATGTATGTGAACCCCACAAAACATTTTATCAAGCTATGTGGCTGTGAAAGCAAAGCATTCTGGGTACCTGAGTTTGTTTCCAGCTTTAGTGGAGTTTGTGATATCACATTTGTAAAGGGGACCAATATGCCCAGATTCCTTGCAGAGTGCATCCTGGAACTGGAACTGATATATGGTCCTTGTGAAGTATCTGAGTACACAGATATGGGAAATGTTACGTCTGAACATGGTACTGTTACACAAGTTCTGCTTTTGTACAAGAACCCTTCCTTAATTTGATAAAGGGTGTAGCAAACAGCTGTTCTCACCAGTGTACAAACTCAAGCACATGCTGTGACTAATTCAAACACTTGCGATATAGTATGGCAGTATGATGGAATGACAGAATAGCATTGTCACAACAGTACAGCATGACAGTGTGGTCTTTTAGTAATGATATTACAGCACTACACTGCAGCATGATGCTATGACAGTATGAGCAAATCTACACAGTCATTTTACAGGATCTGGTTTCCAAGTTGTGTTTTAGTTATTCGTTTTTCATTTCACACAGTTGTCAAAAAAAGCAAACTAAAGCCCAGGTCTGACCAGTTCTTGGTTCTTGATTACCTGATGAACGAATAATCCCCAGATACATGGAAAAGAGCAGCTGGATCACAGTAGGTCTCATCTCTGGGGAGGGGCTCCACCACACCCACCAGCTCCCTCCTGTAAGAGAAACAGTAGCACCGTACTATTTAAAACAGGGTGAAACAGATTTGCACATTTAGAACATAAACAGTTTTAAACCTTACAACTGCCACTTTTTACCAACAACGCAATCAGTAAGAAGTTATGGTGCTATTAATGTTACAATAATAATAACGACCATTTATTTATATTTAAGTATTCTCACTCTCAAATATGCTTTATAAGAGAAGATTCGAATACATAAATAACAGATTAAATAAAAGAGACACTACTATGACATTATAAGACACACAGAACATTTAGTATATGTAACCATTCAGGACGCCGGGCACGGAGAGTTCAGGCACTTTATTATTAGCGATAGTTTTGCTTTATCAAGCGACACGAACGATGCTGACTCACGCATACGTCGACAAAGACCGACAACAAAGAGTGACGTACACACAGGAATACCTTTACGACAGACGCACCACCGGTGAAACAAGTACCAGACGAAATAAGACAAGGTTCAACACCACACCCACGCTACACACATCGACACAAATGTACAGATAATCACGACAGACAACCACGCATAGACACGGGACAAGGGAGGAGGCGGGGCGACCACCGTGAACTTTTTAAAAAATATTTACATTTAGTATATTGTATTTAGCAATATATTCGAAAAATAAATTCACTTGCAAAAAAAATAAAAACGCATCATAGATGTCATAGCAGTGTGAGGTGTAGGCCAGGTCTCTGCTGGTCTACCCCCACTGCTATACATACCTTTGATCTCTCACAGAGATAAAGGTGGTAACGAGATAAAGGCTGAGCCCCACCACAAATGGTCAATAGTTCCTGTGGCTGTTTTTATGATGAGGGGATGCCAGCAGGTGGTTACTTTTGATTGGTCAGTGGTAGCAAACCTAGTTCTTGGTCAAGATAAGACAGAAGGGAGTTTGGCCCAGAGGAGAGCTGCAGATTGACTGGGTAGAGAGTGGTGGAGAGGTTTGGGGAGAGTGGAGCTGGGTTTTGGAGCTGGTGTACTGAGGAGTCAGGTTTGGAGAAATCTCTCCCTGGGCCTTGCTCTCCCTTTCTCTCTCTCTCTCTCTCTATCTCTCTCTCTCACACACACAAAGCAGGAGGTTTTAGCAAAGAACTTTGTAAAACTGGTTATTCTAGTGCTATTTATAACACATTTGTAATTTTAACATGGAGTCAGATAAACGTATTACCTTTTACACACTTTAAACCTTTGCCTGCTCCTATTTCCATTGTTGGTTGCAGATAAGCGGGGTAGGGGTAAGTAAATATAGGGGGGGGGACCCTACAGAGGCAGTACAGTCACTGTGAGACACTACACAGCTCAGTGTGTGAGACACTACACAGCTCAGTGTGTGAGACACTACACAGCTCAGTGTGTGAGACACTACACAATTCAATGTGTGAGGCACTGAGTCCTAGAACAGAGTACTGAATGTTGACTTAAACTGCGGTATCATGATGACAAAGATGACATCTTACTTCATCTCCCACCATCGTAACATCCACTGCTCTCTGGGGATGGAGCCCTGAAAGACCTGCCAGCGCCACTCCTCTAGCATGTATGTAAAGGGCAAAGTGGCCACAATGGTAAGTGCCTGTTTCAGGAGGAAGTTAATGTCCGTCTCTGGAAGAGAGCACAATGTTGCCAGTTTGTTTTTTATCACAGTTTGGTCATCAGCACTGAGCTGAAGCAGCAAGAAGGCCGCAGGGTGTTTTGTCCAGGTGCGGACATGTCCCCGTACCTGTGTCCTCCGTAAAGTCAAGGGGCAGAAGACCCAAGGACTGCAGGTGAGACGGCGTCGCTGCCGACAGGGACATGATCTCCCCCACGGCCTCATGGAAGCCCTCGTTGGCTCCATCCCTGAGCAGGTAGGGTAGGTTGCGATAGGCCATCTGGTACTGGTTGTGCCCCATTTCATGGTGGGCGGTCAAGAAATCATCCATGGTCACCTTGGTGCACATCTTGATCCTGTAGGAGAGAGAGATGGATGAAAACACCCATCCACACAGTCTCGACAAGCCCGGAGCAGACGACATGGTTCAGCCCTCACTGCTGCCAGTTTGTTGTCACTAGAATATTAGACAGCCATCCGACTGATGCACTCCAACTGCAGTCCACTAGAGGGCACATGCATTCATTCTACACTTACTTTCTATGTAATAAAATTTTAGTAGCAAATTTAATTACTTATTTTCAATAATAAACCTTGTAAATTCGATTTTAGTATTTTTTTTTTGGGGGGGGGTTAGGTTGCACTGGACAAAAAGTTGGCAACACTATAGAGTTTTAGTATAACAAGCTTGTCTGTTGGTAGTTTCCCTAGTCTCTCTTGGATACAAGTTCAACTTCTATAGTGCTTTTCTTGTACCCAAGTATGATTTACTGGAGAACAGATGAATGAATGTACTGAGATAAGAGACTGAAAAGAGATTTGAGCTTTGAATGAGGAAAGTCAGTAGTGAAGAGCTTGCAGTAACGTGATAATTTTGTTGTCTCTTAGTGGAAAGTTTCTTGTTGGAGTTGTTTCTAGTCTCCATTGTGTTAATTTTGTCTTTCTTCTTTCACCTGTTTTCCCTATTCTTGGATATGAAAATAAAGAATGCTCACACATTCTGCTTCTTCATGTTTGTTACCAGGCCTATTGGCACAGTTAAAAATTAAAATGATAAAATTCAGAAATTATAATGAATTTTTTTTTTTGTGATCTTTAAAAAGATCTAAAATGGACGTCCTGTGCTATGTGGGGGGAGATGGTGGTGGCTGGTTTACCTGTAATCTTCTCTGTTTCCCATGTCCCATGCTGTAGGGTGACACACCACACTCCTCCCATCAACAGGTTTCACAAACATCGAGTTCACCCAGAAGTTATCAAACATAGCGGACATGTTCACAGACATGAAGAACGTCTCGGCTTCCTTGAACAGACGCTGTTCTTTCCAGCCCTGTGATCCACCATAAAATAGTCCTTTATCACATTTTACAATTGTAATACAATTACTGATAAAGAATATAACTGATAATAACGGGTTCAGTACTGGCAGTGCCATAGTTCCACTGATTTGCAGTAGAACTATGGTCTAAAGATAAGCATCTGCTGGTTACATATAGGTGGAATTATTATAACACTTTTATTTTTTATATTTGACCTGGGCTTTCATTTCAGAGGTCACGTCTATATCTGGCTTCTCTGGGTACGGAACGGATAACGGATAGAGGTTGGTCCAAAACCTCCCCCACATATCACCTAAAAAAAAACAATAAATGTTTGGTTTTTGTTTAGTTTTTTTTTCTTTCAGAATTTTGAATTACACTGTGAATATCACACTGCTACTCTAATACTGCCTCGTTCTGAAATAATTTTATTATTTATTAAATATTTATTATTTATTATATATTAGCAAGACTTTGTCTCATATTAAAATGCGGAACAGGATAACACAACTTGAAAAAAAAATACATTAATTAAAACACTATAATAGAAACAGTAATAACCCAAAGATAAGAATACAATAATGTAATAAAGGCAAAGTCCAGGGTCAAAATAAATGTAATCACTAAAACCAAGGTGTAGACTATAGATGTTCCCTGATGTAGACTAAGGTGTAGACTATAGATGTTCCCTGATGTAGACTAAGGTGTAGGCTATAGATGTTCCCTGATGTAGACTAAGGTGTAGGCTATAGATGTTCCCTGATGTAGACTAAG
>JAOXYF010000020.1:4169404-4179799 GCA_028565775.1 Sternarchorhynchus goeldii | reverse complement strand
AAGAAAGAAAGAAAGAAAGAAAGAAAGAAAGAAAGAAAGAAAGAAAGAAAGAAAGAAAGAAAGAAAGAAAGAAAGATTTGTTAGACAGAGAATGGCACTGTGCTAACAGAGCCAGCAGCAGCGATCAAAAAAAGTGTCAAATTAAAAATTAGGCGTATATTCCTAGCAAACTGTGCTGCTTCAGTAGATCAGCATCACTGGTCTTACATGACGGGCCTTGTCAGTAGGCAGGGCTCCTGAACCTTTGTCTTGGAGTAATCTGAGTTGAAGCTGGATTTCTGGATCAGACATCTGATCGATCGTGAAAACACTAGCATCATCAGAGGCTTTGCTGTAGAATTCACTCCAGATAGCTCCCTGTGCTGCCTGTGGAAAGAGTCGCAATTTAGATGTCAGGAAAAAAATCGCTTTGACCTGCACTTTGACATGACTCTACGTCGCAAACGCTAAATACAAACAGAGGTAAATACAGCACAACGAGAAGAACAGCTTGTTCCCCATCCAGACCTTGTACAATTCAAGATAATAAAATACACAGGAAATTTTAACTATGTTCCATGTTTACTAGGCGCTTATTGAATCCAACTGGAGACGTTTACTGCTGTTTTGGTTGTCATTACAAATATAAAATTGTTTACAAAACACCTACATTGTAACCGTTCTAGTTGAGCGCGGTATGCTATTTAACAGAGAAAGTAGATAGAGAAGGAAACTGAATTTGGGAGAACATTTGGTCTCTACTGTTTATAAGAGGAACTGTTATTAATAAGAGGAAACGGGCGTGCTTTCTCTCTCACAAATCAACACGGAGATGGATATCACACTCACCAGTTTGTCCGAGTTCGCCGTCGAGATGTTGGTGTTGTACTCCCACGATGCCAGAGAATACTGGTACATAAGCCGGGTGGCGTCCTCGTCAAATTTCCGCAGAAACTCTCTGGCTTTATCCTCGACTGTCTGAGCCGAGGCTGCGGAGGCCACAGCCAAAATCAAGACACACCGTAGAAACATCCTAGCCACCGTGGCCGCCAGCAGTCAATTCACCGGCCCGCTAATTCATCGTTTTATCAAGCCCTCTCTGCACCCTTTGAACAGAACAATAAAGTAACTAAGGGTGCCCTCTTATCAGCCGCAGTAAAGAAAAGTAGACTATCACTGCGTGCTCATTGTACAACCACACAAGATACAGCATTAAAGCAATGAATCATTTTAGCACCAGAAAGAGGCAAACAATATTTATTTTTATAATCCTTTGCGAATTTTTTTTTTTATTCTTATTTAGTATAAATAAGAATAAATAGTATTTTTATAATCCTTTGCGAAAGTGCAGCCAAGATGGAATAAAAAATCAAACTGTTTTATAATCCTCAAACGAACCAGTTTATGAAGGTTTAAAATACAAAATCTCTTTAACGTCCATGTTATTTGCTGTCAGTATAATGACTGTTTGATCATATGCTGGGAAAAAAAACCCTCATCGCTCCTTTAATTTCCATTTACAGGTTTAATGAAGAATGCTAAGTAACCATCAGTGCTTCATGAGTTTTTTGTTTGTTTGTTTTGGACTGTTTGTATGGCACTGTTTGTTTGATGAAATAACAAATATTTGATTGGCGGCAGTTAATCCGGAATATGAGTACAGAACACACACATCGTTAACTTGCTGGAAAGATCTTTTATTCAACTGATCTGGGTGCAGTGGGCCTTTCAAATTGTCTGCATTTTATTTGCTCTTTCCCTTATAGGTACCATATATTATTCTACAGTATATCAAGCAGTCGATGTAGTGACTAGTGAATGCTTGCATAAGTAATAAGTAATACCATTGTATTATTATTGTATTGGACTGCTACTAGCTGGCCTGCCCAATGGTGGATGGGTTCCCTTCTGAGTCTTGGTCCTCCCAGTGTTTCTTCCTAATCCCCACTTAGGGAGTTTTTCCTTACCACTGGCGCCCCTGGCTTTGCTCATTAGGAACTTGGACCCATGTGTTTGTACAGCTGCTTTGTGACAACGTTTGCTGTAAAAGCGCTATATAAATAAATTGATAAACGGGAGAATTATTCAGAAAGAAACCTCACCTAGATGTCTCTATAGGAATCTCCAATTGTGCTCTACTACATTAATAGCAAAGATGATAGATGAAAACAGAAAAGTTAAGTATTGCAAAATATTTCAAACTTTTGACTTGGTAATTAGTGTTGGCATAAATAACAGAACCTTTTTAACTAACTAGAACTAAAACCATTGTTTTCAAGTGAGAGAGAATATCATAACTCATCGATAGAATTTTATGAACTCAGGATCAGATAAAGATTGCAGGGTGTATATATTATTTTGCATAACACATGTATCCAAGAGCCAGATATCAGTTCTATAAAACTTGATAATTCAGTCTTAGTGTATGCTTAACTGTACATGTTTTATCATCATCAATGTTAATGATCAGTGCAATATGTCTTATTCATTTTAAAATCTGCAGTTTAGTAATTGAACAGATATCCAGATCTCTGTAGACTGGCCCTATGTTGTGTGTTATACAGTGTTGTGTGGTATACAGATTTATTTTCTCCTGTAACTCAGCTGGTAGAACATGTTTTTAGGTATTATTACTGAAAAAACAAACCTTAGTGCTGCTGGTTTCACTCTCAGTAAAACTCGGGCAAACGCTGTAAAGATAGAAATGTAAACTTTGTCCAAAAGCATTTCTCACAAAGTGTTAGATGCTGCCATCTAGTGTATAACATATCAAATAGCAACTGTACTCCAGTGACTACCCTGTCCATGTGGACAGTCTATTTAGATTATATTGTTAAGACATTTACAGAAACAGACTCTTTAATGATATTGATAATATATAAATGTCCATCTTATTTTAATTACAGGTTTGGCTGATCAACTAACAGGCAGATGTGTAATATATTTTAGAATATTACACATTCCCTATCAATTAGTTCCAAAGCTGTTCTTATGGCCAGATGAGATCAACCAAGTCTGTCCAGAAGCTTCTGTGTGACATATTTGTCATAATGTCTTCATGTTCTGATATTATCAGGCATTACAAAGCTACTTAAAGGTAGTTGAGACAGTCTGAAGCTAAACCAAACCAAAATCTGGCAGAGTTGATACTAAAGTTTTAAACCACTGGAAAATTTTGAACCCCTGAACCTTTCCATGGCCGTGGTGTAATGATACAAAATCTTAGTTGCTCCTTAATTCTTGAATTTAACTCCACGAGGGACACTTGTCTATCCTCAGCTATGACCACATGACTTACACTGATTAGCTAATTGGGTAAAAACTTTAGTTAATGTGGGTTAGGAAAATATAGCACACAGACTACATTTGCTTGTTCAGATTATGAGTTATGAAATTATGAAGATTGATTTGTCAGATAAATCATAACACACACACACACACGTGCGCCATTTATCTAAATTTTCTATTTGTATATTTGTGTGAGATTGCCCCTATGTTGTGTGTTATTTGTATATTTGTGTGAGATTGGCCCTATGTTGTGTTATTCAGTAATACTATTCAGTAATAGTAATAGTACTTACACTGCTCCTGTAACTCAACTGGTAGAACAAGATGTGTAAAATTCTGTAACTCAACTGGTAGAACAAGATGTGTAAAATTCTGCAACTCAACTGGTAGAACGAGTTGCATAAAAATTTATGCAGCTTGATGAGTAATGAGAAGGTCGCTGGCGAAGTGCCTCTGGCGAAGTAGCCGTTGCCATGAATGTAAAATAGTATTTGCATTGCTTTAACACCAGGTGGAGCTACTGACATAGTTCCGAGTTGACGACTGGCGTTCACCAAATACATTTCAACTGACCCACACTGTTCAGCGCAGTAGGCTGTGTAATAGAGTGGAAACTATACATAGGTTCTACTGAAGCCTGTGTTATTGCCAACAAAAGACACGGTAAAGACTAAAACCTCTGTTGGGAAAAGACGGAACCAAATAGAGACACCGGTTATCTGTGGGTTCATCTCAAGCGCGGCTGGTAACCGCATGCCTTACCACAATTTCAGTTGTGTACTGCGGGCATCAAACATCACTTTAAACATTTTATATTCAGAATCATAGCAAGTAATCACAAGGTGCTATATGATGTAACTATAAAGCAAGCTTACACTAAATCCACATGGGTGATGTCAACAAACACAATTTGATCGTACCAAACAAAGACCAATATTGAATGGCTTTATGGCTATTCCACACAGACTTAACTACACTGTAATATTTTTGGTACACGGTCCAATGCCCATACATCTTGACGGAAATACTCTTCAGTATGCCCTCCCCTTGGAACCCAAATGTGACGTATGTTATACTCCAGCTTCTCGCTACTGACTCCATGCGGTGTGTCGGAGGCTGTGAAGTCCAGATCCGAGCGCAGCTAGACCGTTCCGTGTTTCCGCTCTCTCTTTTAAAAAACCTTCAACCTCTTCAAAGCACTGAAAAAAAGTAGCTCTGCGAAAGACGCTCATTGGAAAATCGCGCCGCCTGCCATCCATATGTGATTTTGCCACGAGAGAAGCGATGGAGGGTTGGAAGGTGTATTCGTGGATTTTTGCTTGACAGGCAGCAGAATCCCTCGTTATTTCTTGGATTAGTTTTGTACACTTGCGTGGAGGATTCGCCTCTACCTGCAAAATGCCATTTGCTAAGCGAATCGTGGAACCGCAGCTGCTGTGCAGACATCCTATTCCTAACGACGAAGGGTTGCTGTTCGAGGATCTGGGCTCCATCAACAATGTGGTTCTCTCCCGGTGCTTGCGACAGCTCTCCGACCTGGCCAAGCACGCCTGCTCCATATTTCAGGAGCTGGAGAACGAAATCGTATCCACGAACCAGCGGGTTCGGGTGCTGCAAAATAAAATAGGCAAAATTCAGCAGACCGCGAGCGCGCTGGATCCCAAACTGGAAGCTGTGCGTAAGTATAAACGTTTGGCTGTCTCTCAGCAAATTATGTATGATTCAAGGTGTATTAATCTACATGTGAACTGAACAGTGTTCAAGATAATGTGAGATTTCGTTATTTTCAGCGTTAAGAAGTCGTTGCCCTGTTTAAGATCCCAGAATCCTTAACCACCGAAATTATAATGTGTCACACGCCTGCATGCGTAACCAACACCTGCATCGCGGGCAGTTGCATCTTTGGTTAAGAATGACCAATCTTTCGGTAAATCGACGCCCGTATATATGAGCTGCCATATGTTTGTCGATGTTTGTGATAATTAGAATATTATATTGTCGTGGCCAGCTGAAATAGTGTTGGTAATTTTCAGGAGCCTGTGTACAGTTCTGTGAGAGGGGCGTGTAGTCTTGGGGTAGGCGCCGTCGCTCCGCGCCGTATCTCTATTCGCAGCACATTTTGCTTATTAATGCGAACCCACAGTTAAGGTGGGGGGGAGTGGGGGGTTGATGTGAACAAATAGCTCGTCGTAATTTTCTTTGAGTAAGCGGTTGGACCATTTAAGTCAAGTTATTTTAATGTTAAATAAATCCAGATTGTATCGAGAACGTTTGGAGGGGAGATGTGCGCGGCCCTCGGTGTATCCACCCAGCTGTTATAGCGAAGTAAAGCGCACGAGGTTTATAGGGAAGCATCGCGAGGAGATGGGTATTTTTTGGTAGTAGTCGCCATCTCACCAGCATGTAGTCGACACGTTTCACCTTTTCATAAAAGCGCTGCGAGAACATTAAAATATGTTTTCCTAGGACGGGTGCTGAATGAGTTGTCGTGCCAGCTGGCCATTGTGCTGCGTGCGCTTACGGCTCCAGAAAGCGATATACAACGTGATTGGAACCGGATGGCGCCGTACCAATATCTCGCCGTAAACGACCCAGATTTATCAAACCTACATACTAGATTGCGACGTCAGTTGCTGGTTTTGGTCCTTGGTATGACAGCGAAGGAAATTCACGGTCGCTGTGCGGAGTGTCACCGTATTTCTCTCCTGGAATTTCAGGTGCATGATGTGGGCCTCTGTACCGGTAGGTATAAATATAATAAATTTTCCACAGAACCCAGCGCTAGTGTACACAACATACTGATTTAAGGTAAAATACATTTTGTAGTGTATGGCACCGTAGTCAGTGAGTACAGTTTTTGATTGATCGTTGGTGTAATATATGTTTAAAATACGTTCGCATTCTTCGCGTCAGGCGAGTAACAGAAGCGACAGAGAAAAGATTAAGCCAGGACATAGAATAATATTATTTTCCGGTTATTATCTGATCAAAAGCGGAATAAATCCAGTTTTGCCTCTCACTCTAAGCATCTCTATACCACTCACTCTAAGCATCACTCACTCAGCATCAGTGGGTGGTGTGGCCAAACTTCTTGGTCAAGAACCACCAAATTAAGTGATTTTAGGACACTGATGAAATAAGAGAATCCTTTCCACAATGGGGAAATTTCCAACCTGTGATATAGAAAAACATGGGTTAGGATGTGTTCAAAAGTCCTAGGATCTATTTGTGTTAGAATGTGTTTAGATGTGCCTTTCTGAGTCATTCATGAATTTCCATGTACTTTTAACAGGCCCATCATGTGAAGCAAGGCATCCCTGCCTGTTCTCACTAAGTCTGCCTTTGTTATACAGTAGGAACCACAGCATGGTTGCTCTTCATGAAGCCCCCCCCCCCGCCCCCAACCCCCCAGAGCTTTGCCAGGATTGAGATAACACTCGCAGAGTGACTGGGATTGTTGCCCCCCTCCCCAACTGGTTTGTGTCAATCTGACACCTTCACTTCCCCATGAGGGCAAGTGCCATATCACTCACGGCAACAGTCTACGGGTTTTTTGGGTCAAGTACTGAAGAAACCATTGATTATTTTACCATTTTTAATTATCAGCTCTGTATACTTTGGTCTAAACTCTGAAAGTTCTTATTTTATTAACAGTGCTAAATGTGAAGATGTCAGGGAAGAGTGTAGAAAGAACAGATTTAATTAAAGCTCAGAGTGAATTATTTTCATTGCATATTGTTGTTGAGGAACAGATCCTGAATTGATTTTGGAACTCTGATAAATTTACCCTACAAAACTGGTGAATCTTACTACGGTCGAATCTATGGATTAAGTTGTGAATGATGCACCTAAAAGTGAACATGGGCAAAAGTTTTTGCACGGTAAAAACATGCTGGAAAATAGGAGTAATCAGCATGTGATTCATGGTAATGGAGATATGAATCATATGGCATGTGATTTTGTCATGTGATTGTCATGTGATTTTGGTAATGGAGCTCTCAGAAGACCCAGCCATGTACAATATGGAAGAGTCAGTTGCTCTGGAAACTGATCAGGGTGTGGAATACAGACAGGACTGGGTCGCCATGGTGACAGATCAGGGTATGGACTACAGGCAGGATTGGGTTGCCATGGTGGCGATGATCGGGGTGTGGACCACCGACAGCTACACGCAAAGATGAACACACATATAGAGCCGTGGAACTGCTCTGTTAGAAAGGCATGTTCTGGGTCCACCAATAGCAGTCCAGGATCAATCCTGTAGTGGTTGGTGATGTAAGATCAGATTCCCACCTGACAACAGACCTGACAACACTAGTCCTACCTTGGCAATGTCTTGTGGGAAATGCAGTTTGCTCAGCCCTGCAGTCAGGCATCAGACATCATCAGACAATCGATGACCCCACTTTCCCCTACTCTTGTTTCATTAGCTGAAGTCTAATTTTTCCAATTTTTTTTCTAGCAGTGGATAAGAACCTCAAATTCATAACGTTTGATGCCAGTGTCGTGTTTCTCTAATGGGAAAAGTCACATCTGCTAACGGGCTTCTGTACGGCGGACATGACCTGCTAATGTTTAGAAATTCATCTTCATTCATGTTACAAAAGCAGCAAACTCACTGTTGCTTTCTGGATAGTTTCACAGCTGCTACCATTTTGTTGTAGACGTTATGTTTTGTTTTCCACGTTTCCTCGGACGTGAGGTGAAGGCTCTGGAGTTATATTTTATAATGGGTGTTTGGGTGCGGTCTGGAATGGAGGCACTAGCTCTCCTGCTCTTGTGTTACTTTGAGCGGGAAGATTGAAACCTGCAGGCTACCATATCTTCTAAGTCTGCTTAGTAACAGGACCATAACTTAGTAACGGGACCATATCCTCAGCGCTGAGTCTTAATTACAGGACCATAACTTAGTAACGGGACCATATCCTCAGCGCTGAGACTTAATTACAGGACCATAACTTAGTAACGGGACCATATCCTCAGCGCTGAGTCTTAATTACAGGACCATAACTTAGTAACAGGAACCTAAGGGAAAAGGTGACTAACCTTTAACAGGAGTTTTATAACCTGCATCTGTCTCTCTCTCTCTCTATACTCCCTCTATTTAATTCTTTCTCCCCCTCTTTCTTTTCTCTTTCTATCTGTCATTCTCTCTCTCTCTCTCTCTCTCTCTCTCTCTCCCTCTCTCCATTGTGCTATAAGTTTAATAGGAGAACATGAAACACAGCAACACAGATACACCTATGCAAGGAGTTGTAGTAAGCCCATATATTTGTGTATATATGTGCACACAAATACACACATACACACTCCGTCTTCTGTGCAAGTCGGTTTTGGTGATTAGCATCCACACATAAACCTCAGTGACCTGGAAATTACTATGAACAGAATCGCTGAGGGCCCAGGATCTGGGCTTACCGCAGCCCTTTGTGTAAGTGCTTTTAGAGATTCTCCTGCACATTCACACACACACACACACACACACACACACACACACACACACACACACACACACACACACACACTTTGTTATGTCTATAGCAGTAGCACTCTGTCTTTTGGTGGTTTTGTTCGGACATCTTCTGATGGTGTGCTGGAGAATGGTTGTATCCGACAGACCATTACTGGGGCTGTTCTCCAAGCACACAGTACCAAATTAAATCATTCATGGTGATTAGTAATGGTGACTTTTAGTTATTCATTTTGCCCGAATCCTCTCTATTTTAAATGTTGGCGAAAGGTCCAGTGCCGTTCCGTCCATCGCTACGGTGTGGGTTAAACCATTCGCGACTCAACCCTGGTGTGGGTTAAACCATTCGCGACTCAGCCCTGGTGTGGGTTAAACCATTCGCGAATCAGCCCTGGTGTGGGTTAAACCATTCGCGACTCAACCCCCATGTTTAACTGCAAGACCACACATCCCAAAATAAGCCCAGACTGCGCAAACGGCGCTGGAGATCATGCCAGCCTAACCACGGTAGGTCAAGCAAAGGAGAACCTTTTTATTATTGTTGTTGTTGTTGTTTTTCTTCACAGGTAATTTTCTAGCCAGTTGATTCGGTTTTACGCTTCATAGCCACCTTAGTCAAATAGAACATTTCCAGAAAAAACCAAAACATTAACACCCGAACTCTTTAATTACTGAGTCCTTGAAGCGGACGTGGCTGAAATGCACCGCGGATGGCAGCGTAGGTTTGCTTTGATTTGACTCAGATAGATCGGTGTGAAGGGGTCAGAGAGAGCAGCTTTGCTGTAAACGTTGCCCTTGGGGTTAACGCGGTGTGGCAGTTAGGAGTGGGAAATGCATCCTCTGAAGCAGTCCGTCACAGCACATCACGGGAAAGTGGAGATCTCTCCAAGTTTCCTTTTATTCTTGCTCGCATACTTAGTATGTGTGTGTGTTTCGAATTTTAGTAGTTTAAGTTTCTCTGAGACTTTGTCTCTCTCTCTCTCTCTCTCTATTTGACTGACGTTTGTCTACAATGGCCTTAGCGTTACCCCTCGAAATAAGTATAAAAAAAGCCTCCACCCCCTGCTGCCATTTGCTCTGCCCATTTCACTAATGAGGTGGAGTTATGAATAATTAGGACAGTAGGGAAACTGGGCATCCCCTTTCTTTTGTTTTCTTAGACCCCAGGTGCATAACTGAGGACATTAACAAAGGAATATTTATGAGCTTGAGAAGGCGGGGTTATAGGAAGAACAAATGGTATTGAGCTTGAGAAGGCGGAGTTATAGGAATAACAAATGGTATTGAGCTTGAGAAGGCGGAGTTATAGGAATAACAAATAGCCATAAAAACAGCCGTCCTGCAGTTACATCCAAGTACTTTACGCTCCCTTGCGTTTGAAAAAGGATCGAAAAAGGAAAGTTAAATGTTCAAATGTTTGTTAAAAAAAGGGGAACTGATGAGTTTATGTGGATTGAGTCCTTCAGTCAACTGTCACCAATGACCTGTGAGCTCCATCTGTTTTTTTTTTTTCACTGGGTCTATAAAAAGATATTTATGTGGATTTGGTAAAACACTCAGTTCCACTGTGGCGTTGACCCAAAATGTACAGGCCGTCCTGCATTGCCCTCTCTGAGTAAGGAGCCCAGAAACTGCCCCCGCCCCTCCCCCACCACCTA
>JAOXYF010000020.1:4117285-4139554 GCA_028565775.1 Sternarchorhynchus goeldii | reverse complement strand
GGACAGCCTTCCCAGAAGAGTTGAAGCTGTTCTAGCTGCAAAGGGTGGACCAACGTCATATTGAACCCTATGGATTAAGAATGGGATGTCACTTAAGCTCATATGTGAATCAAGAAGGGGAGCGAATACTTTTGGCAATATAGTGTATGTAGCTGTGATCTTTAGTACTGCAATACTGCTGGTACGTCCCCCCATTTTGACATGATGAACCAGAGAGATAAAACACTTTTGAAATGACCAAACACTGCCTCATCATATGATTGACTTATATTTTGTGAAAATACTTGCAATCACAAAGAATAAGTAAGTTAGACTGTAATATCTGGCCCCATGCTGCCCCCTTCTGTTAAAAGTGATTAAAACATCTGAACTGGATAGCTAAGCTTATAATGTAACGTTTGCTTTTACAGTGATGAATTGTCACTTACTATTAAATGTTATTAGTAATTAATAATTAAAAGGTTAATCCTGTGTGTGTGTGTCTCATACAGATCAGCCACAGCATCAACATTTAACCAGCAGGGAGCGCAATCGGGTCACTATATCCATCTCTGTGGCCCCGCCCATGCCTCCATTCCCCTCCCCTCACTCCCTCAGGAGGCGGGATCAGAGGAACCGGCACGGCCGTATGGTAAGAACCAGATGTTATTACAGTAACACAAAAGAATAACCAGTAACTGACTGAACTGAGAAACCAATAATTTTGTACTGTTTGTTCTCCTGTCTTGGATACTTGACAATGATCTGAACTGTTTGTATTAGTTTTCTAACCACTAGTGTTTTGTCAGTTCCTTATTCCTTTGGGTAAAATGTAGTCATTTATTTTTTAAATCATGGCAATTGACAAGTGAAACATTGGATGCTGTTTACATTATTTTTTCTAATAAATTGAGTTTTCAGTTATTCGTTTTTTATTTGTTTTTTTTTTCTTCGTTGTTTGTGGTATAGCAGGACAGAAGCTGAATATCAGACAGTTCAAAGAAAGGCAATTTCTCGTGCCAAGCAAGATCAGTGCTCTGGCGTCTGTGTGATTGTTGCATTACTTTCAGAAGTGATTCACATCCAGCTACTGATCAATTTCCACTGTTGTTTGCCTCACTGCCTAATTAAAACATTGATATTAGACGTGATATTTGTTTTTTTGTTGTTGTTGGGTTTTTTTTAAGCTAGCAAAGTGATAGGATGGGTTGTGCTGTTGGCTTTAGTGGTCTGTGGCTTTAGTGGTCTGTGGCTTTAGTGGTCTGTGGCTTCCCTCTGAGGAGCTACGGTAAGGTCCACTCAGGTCTGAACTGTGCACTCCGTCGCCCCCTGCAGGAGCGGAGCACCAGAGAGTCAGACATTCAGACTCTGCCCAGGAAGACCATCCCGGTGCAGGTGCTGCTTTTATCCCTGCATGACTTTTAATTTTATTTTGATTTATTTTGTACCATCAGTGTGAGTTTTGGCTACTTTTTTTGTTTGTTTGTTTGTTTGTTTGTTTTTTGGTGAATGTTTTCTGTGTTCCTGTACTGCATCGCTTTTTGTTGGTTGTGCTGATCTGGTTGCATGCGACTTCTGTGGTGTTATGGACGTCTGAACGGTTCTGCATAACGACATCAAGACGACCATCTTTTGTTGTGACACACAGGCAAATCACGACACTTTTTTTTTTTCCTATTCACCTGAACGGATTGCTTTCACACCATTGTGATGCTGTTATCCCAAAGTTTTTGATATTTTTCTTATATATTAAATTATTTCCCATAATGCAGCAGGAGAGACCTGCAAGAGAGGTGGAGTTTCAGACAGCACAAAGAAAGGTAAATGGTAACAGTGTGATGTATGGTTACATGTTATAATGGTTCTGGAGTAAACTACACCCCAGGTCATGAAAATGAACCCAGTCTTCTGTCTAACTTCTGTCAGCCTCTAACTAAGCCCAATATTTTAATCTTCAGAGTTTCAGGTCTGGAGCTGAGAGGACTACAACATAACCCTGTCGTTAACGTCATCCTGTTTGCTATAGGTGCACGTTCAGAGAGCATCAAATGAAATCACAAACAGCATTAAATAAACCACTGGCTTCCCTCTACAATCAACCGCGTCCAAATTGATGTTCGCACGGCCCTTTTGACCTTTAACCTGCACCGATCCATATTAACTTCTTCCATTTTGTGCTTTTTTTATTTCTTGAATGTTTATTTTATTTTCATTGTTGACGTGTGATTTGTTTTCCATTGTGTGCTTTTTAAAAAAAAAAAAAAAAAAACATTTTATCGTCAATAATGATCTCACACTCTTATTTTGGAAGACCATCGTTGAGTTCTGTGTTTTGCCATTTTTCATTTTGTAGCATGTGCCACCACGTCCCTCCTCCCCTACAGTGTGCTGTCAACTCATCCCCTGGGTCAGAAAGGTACTCCCCCTCCCTCTCCGTTTAACCACCTCAGAGGCTCCTCCCTTCTAACTGCAGTCTCGGCTTAAGCCAACTCAAAGGCTTCTCTCTTCCACATCCCAATTTATCCTGCCTTTCTCCATCTTGGAATGTCTGTTAGATCTATATAAAACTCTCCTGTCTCATCATTAAACCTTTTTTTGGCTTTTAGCATCCTTATCTGGATTTATAGCACTGTTTTTTTGTTTTGTTTTTTTTTTACACCAGGGTTACTGTCTCTTAACATGCCCTTTAACATGAGATTTGCATCTGGCCCTAACCCTTATCTTAACGACTAGGCCCATTGTTTTGTGGGTAACATTGTCCTTCGACGCTCCTAGCAATATGCAGAATTTGGCTTTCACTGGGTAGTACTGGTATCACCATTACTCTGTCCGTTTAGCCTGATGGAAGACAAACTCTTGATTTATCTTCAGATTTCCCTCAGTGGGTTTATTGCCCTCTAGAGGTTGCTGAGTAACATGCATCTTCTGTACTATGGTCCAACCTTCATGCATCATTTTAGATTTTGTCCTGCTATGCATCTTTTCTTTTAATGAAATCATTCTTGGAGTAGAGCCAGGGACCAAATCCTCAAGTGTCTTGCAACATATCCCTCCTTCTCTCTCTCTGTCTTACTTTTTTCCCCTCTTCTGTTCCTGCTTCATGGTCTCAACTGTGCACTTGTTGAAGATGAGATGCAGTATGAATTTATGAGTATGACAAAGTGTTTCCTTTGTGCTCAACACCACAGCTGTGTATGTTTATGCACTCTCCGTTTTACCGGGGCTTTAAATCAAAACAAATTACGCATAGAATGGTTCAAGTTGCCTCTTGAATTTCAAAACTAGTTAAGTGCCGTATAGTGACTTTGTTTACAATGGTCTCTGGAGAATATAGCGTAAACGATGACATAAAGACGCTGGTCCGTTTTAACGGCTAAAATTCTCCTGCCTCAGACTGGAACCGGTACGACTACTGACGGGACAGATGCGGGACTCGGCCACAGGCCCAAATGTCCCGTGCCCAATGTTCCCACTACGCTGGACAAGCAGACCAACTGGTCCAAAGCCCTGCCACTACCTCTCCCCTCCCCGGAGGAAAGGATAAAGAACGACTCACAAGTCATCTCCTCCAGCATCATCCCCATTAACGTCACCGGTAATAGTTCCAGAATCGTCCGTATTCGAAGTTCAGACAGGGTCCGAGGCTTCATGCCATTTTTTAGTTGCTAAGGGATTACCAGATGATTTTAATTCAAGCTGAAGCCTGTGCAAAGTTTATCACGTCTACATCAAATTGTAGAAAATATCTTCTTTCCATGTCTTACCTCCTGATAGCTAGGTCTAAAAAAAAAAGCATCTTTCTCGATATCTTACACAGTGACCGAATTAGACCTTGTTAAAAGAATTTTGTCAGGGTTAGTTCAGAGGCGTAAAACACCTTGGATGCTGCCAGGTGTGGGTGAATGATGGAGTAATTGTGCCTTCCGCCGCAGGAGTGGGGTTCGACCGCGAGGCCAGCGCTCGCTGTTCATTGGTGCACTCGCAGTCTGTGCTCCAGCGCCGGAGGAAGCTGAGGAGGAGGAAGACCATCACGGGAATCCCCAGACGGGTACAACAGGACATGGGTATGATTGCCTGAAGCCCTCCTGAGATTCCTGGAATTTGGCTGATCAAGATCCATAAGACTTTCTGCACTCACAACATGGTTTTAATAAAGGAACAAGAGACATTCCACATGGGTTTTGTTCCTTGTGTGCAAGAGAATTCCACATAATTACCATTAATCAGGGTGATTCAATATCCACTTTCCAGAAAGCTTTTTTCCAACATTTAGTATACTGCTTACATATGTTTTTGGTTTTTTTTGTTTTTTTTTACTAAGATATGATAAGTTTATTAATGTTAGTAAGGAAGTGTTCTTTGCATATAAAAGGTCAAGGTTTAAATACTAACAGTGGGCTTGGTGTGAGGGAAAAAAGTCAACCACTTGGCATAGTCATAAATTAAATACACTTCATGCTTGCTTCTGCACAAAGAATCTAGGCAGAAAGGTGTTATTTTAGTATTTAGTACTGTTGTACTGATCCCAGTGAAATTTTCTTTCTCTTAACTTCCAACAGACTCAGATGAATCTCCTGTGGCCAGAGAGAGAACTCTGGTGGTCCATGCAAACCCTCACATGTCCCTGTGCCAGGAAGAACTGTCGCTAAGTGGCAGGGCCCTAAACACCAAGGACTCTGGCTGTCAGACAGATGACTTCCTGATTGCTGCCCCATCCCGGAGGCGTATTCGTGCCCAGAGGGGCCAGGGAATTCCCCCATCCCTCTCCCACTCCACCGGAAATATCACTTCCTTACCGGATCGCTCTGATGCAATGTACACCACTGCATCAGGTACTCGCTTGCGTTCAAGAAGTTTACCCCGCGAAGGTGGCCGACTCCGGGATAAAGACCATGACGACAGTGACGATGACGATGATGAGGAGGACGACGAAGAGCTCTCTCCTTATGAAGCTGAGGACTTCCTGCCAGGTCCTGGGCAGAGGGCTCTAAAGGACGAGGAGGAGAGCACAGATGACCAGGCCATGCCTGAGCTCCAGCTGGGGAGCTTGAAGCGGATGCAGCACTCTGGTAGCCCTAAAAATGCCTGGATCGAGAGGGGGAGATCCAGACTCCCACGCAAAGCTGACATGGGCAGCTGTGAGATCTCCTCCAGCTCAGATACCTTCAGCAGTCCCATTCACTCTGCCTCCACCACAGGTGTGCTTGGAAGCCAGATTGACCACAAGGAGGACCATCAGTCATCAAGTGGCAACTGGAGTGGAAGCAGCTCCACGTGCCCCTCCCAGACCTCAGAAACAATGCCGCCAGCTGCTTCACCTCCCCTTACTGGCTCCTCCCACTGTGATTCAGAGCTATCCCTCAACACGGGGTCTCATATCATTGACGACGCTACTGGCTTTATCCTCGACCCCGACCACATGGACAGACCACAAGGCCAGGGCCACAGGTCCAGTTCTTTCACTTCCTCAGCCACAGATCAGATGGACGATGCGGGCGTCAGCACTGCTAGCGATGGGGAGTGGAACTGCCACCAGGAGCAGCAGGATCAGCCCTGCCCACAGGATTTCAGCCCAAAGCACTCCAGAGAGGACGAGAGTGGCCTGAGCTGCCCCAGTTATTCTAGTGGGGAAACGTATGAGAGCTTCAATGGCCAGGTGCCAGCCAAAAAACCAGAGAACTCTGCACATTACAATGTTAACACTGGGGGATACTACGCCTCCATGCACTTTGACTGTGGTCTTAAAGGTAGCAGAAGCTATTACAACTATGCATCCATCGGCCCCGACTGTGGCCCAAGTGGGAACATTGCACCCGGCATGGAAGAATATCCTACACCAGACTACCGGGGAACAAAGACGCTTGGAAGACAGTGTCTCTCCTTACGAAAACCAAAGGCCAAGCCTCTCCCACCAAAACGTAGCTCTTCATTAAAGGAAGCAAACAGCAGCACAGATGTTCCAGAGCAGAATGAACCAAAGATTATGAGCGAGCTGCCTCTGCCGTTGTCTTCCAGATTGCAACTGGACTTGGCTGGATCTGCCAGGCATCTGGATTCTGTAGGTCTCTGTGATGAGCTTCTCGGCACCTGGGGTGTAGAGAATGTCAGAGAAATGCTAGACTGCTCATCTCCATTCAGTTCCTCTGACACACATTCCTTCAAGGATGAGGGCGCAGTTCAGTCAGACTATGCAGACCTTTGGCTCCTCAATGACTTGAAATCCAATGACCCTTATCAGTCGCTGTCCAATTCCAGCACTGCTACGAGTACAACTGTTATTGAATGTGTCAAGTCACCAGAAAGTGTGGACACTCAGGCTTGTTGCTCCAGGTCCAGACCCACCTCGCCTGCTCTCCCTCCGCCAGAGGTTGACTACAAGTTAGGGTCTCCCGAGAAGCTTGCAGGCTTGGCATCCCCTTCCAGCGGATACTCCAGCCAGTCTGAGACGCCTACATCTTCCTTTCCTTCTGCGTTCTTCCCAGGACCACTGTCCCCAAACAGTGGCAAGAGGAAACCCAAAGTACCAGAGAGAAAGTCCTCGCTCTCTTCTCTCCAGCAACAGCAGTTTGCCCTTCGAGACTTAGGCTGTTCCTCCAGGAGGGACACCGACTCCCAGACCATGCCTCCCAGTCACCTTGACCTAAGTGCTATTCACATTAAGCCATTTGCCCACAGGGCCCACATGCAAGCCCTCCACCAGAACAAGCAGAAGGCAGCAGAGGCTCGTGCCACCACCATCGCCGCTGCTGACGCAGATGGTGCGGAATCGGCTAGCTCCGCCCATCTGGCTATCACTCCAACTGTTCTGAGGTCAGTCCAATTGAGATCCATCGATAGAATGGCTGAGGGGATACAAGGGCATGAGCAGTTCGGTATGCACACTTCAGCGCGTTCCAAGTGTCCCACAGTTACAATAGAGACCCCACCCTCTGACAACAGACACAACAGGAAACCACCAGCTTACAAACCACCTGTTGTGCAGCATTGTGAGTCTCAGTTCTCACCTCCAGAGGGCAGCATCGCACCACATGAAGGGATAAAAATAAGGCAAGAGAGGCATGGTCCAGGAACGTACTGGGCAATGACGGCTTTCAGAACACCCGTGCAACCAACCACCCAACCCGATGACCCATCAATTCCAACATCCCAAGACCCCGAGATCCAAGATGCCCAGCAGAGTGCAGTGGGTAGTGGGTATACAGACGACCATACAACCATATCAGCAGAATGTGTCAAAGGTGAACACAGTCAAGCTTCCAGGCCACACCCTTCAGCAGAACCCTCCTTGTGTTTGAGCAGCACAATGTCTCCTCCTGCTTATAGCGAAATACACAGGAGTGACTTTGTACTGTGTGACAACCCTGACAAAGTGCCTGCAGTTAGTTCTGAAATATCACCGCACACTTACACAATCAGCGATGCCAGGAGCAAAGAGGAGTATGAGACATCAGGTGTCACTACCAGAAGTGCCTCACAAGATGGACGCGAGGATGGGTCAACCCCAGATACAGAGGACTACTTCAGCAAAGGTCAGGGACGCATAATCATATTAACAGCATTTATTGTGTGGTTGTTTTCATTGTTGATTAATATATCATAGTTACAATAAACCAATTTAACCTACATCGTAAATAGGCTGACTGTTAAATGTCAGAATTCCAGTGGATTGTGAATTCGTTTTCTTTTTCACAGACTCAACACCCAGTGACAATTCGATTTCACCTCAAACTGATGATTCAAAAACTGATGATGACAGTATATTTCCCTCACCTAATAAAGTACGCACAACTGAAGATCTGTTTGCCATGATCCACAGGTGAGCTACATGTTTTTTTATTAGTAAAATTTCCCTCGGGATCTACCTAAAAGCTTTTTTTTGTGCATCCCTAATGTAGTTTTGGCCACTTCAAATGCATTCCCAATATTATTTCAGATCGAAGAGGAAGGTTCTTGGGCGGAAAGATTCAGGGGAGCTCAGCAGTAAGAGTCGCCTTGGCAGTGCTTATGTGACGGCCCTTGTCAGCAACCCTGTCCCATGTCCTGTTACTCCGGTAGTCCCGGTTCCCCCTGCTGGTTCCCAGAGAGCCTCAGGACCCATTTACAGGAGTGCCAAAAAGTCCAGCACCTCCAACGAGGAGTTCAAGCTTCTGCTGCTGAAGAAGGGCAGCCGAACCGACTCCAGCTACCGCATGTCTGCCACTGAAATCCTCAAGAGCCCCATCGCCCCCAAATCCCCCGGGGAACTGCTACTGGAGGCCGCCAGGCACCCGGAGGAACCTGCTTCACCACAGCAAGAGTCTCCGTCCAGCGCTGAGCCCCTGTCGAGTCTCCCCAGCCCGCTGCCCAAGGCCAACACCGAGGGGTTCTCCACCAAAACCTTGGTGATGTCGGCCGCCTCAAGGCAGGGCCGTTCCAGGATCCCTCCGGCAGCCAACAGCAGCAGGTACAGCAATCGCAGCAGGTTCTACACAGCACCCATGCAGGCCATATCCGAAGGAGAGACTGAAAACTCGGATGGAAGTCCACACGATGACCGCTCCTCCTAGGGTTTAGGGTTTACTTTGGATATTGTTTTTCTTATGAACCAACAAAACCACAAATCCCTCAGAATAAGAAAAAGATATTTTGACAAAAATAAATAAATAAAAACGATGGGACGTTGCAGACATTTTAAATAAGTTTTCCCTCTTAAATATCTCGTCATATCTCAAGACTGAAAATCCCTTGGTCACTTTGAACTTTTTGTTTTCATAAATTGAGAGAAGATATGTTTTGGCCATTGTTCAAATGTTTTTTTTTCTACCACATGCTATGGGAACAGTTAGTGGTACTTGTATGAAATGCCTCGTACCTTGACATTCCTGAAGAAACCATAGCCAGAATACAAAGGACATACATTAGTTTGCCTGCATAGAAAAGACATTTATTTTTAGATTATCATCACAAATGGATTGACTGAGTGTTAATGTGGGGTGTGGTGAAAGGTCAGAGTCTGTGTAGTTTGCGGGGCACGAACCTGCTAAACTCCCAGTGAGTCAAATTTGAACCACCATCCCTGAAGTCATCTGATATTTACAATGATAGATCATATCAGATTTGCATATTCCTAGTAGGTGTTATTTGTAGCATTGTTACATAAAGTATGTTGTTGTAGTACCAAAACTTCACCTGCTTGTCACAGTGATTCCTAACTGGGACTCTAGCTGGGCTTACAATAGGACAATCGCACTGTGACATTTCCCAATAGGAGACTGGAGTCCTAGTAGAGTTTCCCCAGTAGGCAGTGCCAGAGAAATGTTTTCCGAGCTCAAAGGTAAAATGTTATCGCCGAAATCTTTGCATTGACAAATGAATTGGTTTTGCAAATCTGCAAATATTTTGCACTTGTTTTAACATGGTAAAGATTATTCCTTTAAGACAACTGCATTAAATAGAAAGAAATGCAGTAATGTATATTTATTAGAGAAATGATAGCCACATGTTATCCATCCATAGTAAGAGTAGTTCTTACCCAGGATATGTGAGGTTAAGCTGTTTCCTTGTAATTTAGGTTACCAGTTGTCGTGTTGTTTTTAAATAGGATTGTCCATTATAATACCAAGAAAAAGTTTACATTACATAGAAATCTGTAAGATATTTTATTTTTAGTGCACTTAAATAGGGTGCTTATATTATGTGTACATTTTTTTCAGGTATATGTAACGACTTTAACATACACAGGCCAATGTCCAAGACAACTAAGTTCAGAGTAACAACACCATTGAAATCTTCACCTGTATTCTATGAATACCCTTACAATCGTGCAAACTTTTCAGTTTGAGTGGAATGTTTGCACTTTTGCAATGAATTGTTCTACTCAAGAACGGAAGTCTTTTTTTTGAGGTCAGAGCTCAAAGAAATTAGCGTGATTTGTCAAACTTACACTGTGCCAGAGTGGGGGAGGTAAGCTGTGAACTGAATCAGTTTTTCATTTCAGATCATCGTTTTCCATTGAGCACAGATATAGTGCTCTTGGTTTGTTTCATGTTTTTGTTTGTCTGTTTGTTTGGGGGGTTTTTTGTCTTCTCTACAGCATGCAATAAGACTCTAATTCATATTTGGACATATTCACACGACAAAAGAATTTCAAATCACTTGAATCTGTTAAGTATGTGCTTTGTTTAGTGGATGTATAAAATGTTATGGTTTTTGTTGAGATTTGGGGTTTTGTATTGTATGCATAGACTGAGCTATAGCCCTTATTTTGGGAAAACTGGACAATCTATTAAAGCACTGTTTGTGTTAAAGAAAAACACAGTAAAAGACATGAGTTTATGTTTGTGGACAGGGTGAGCCTAATGTATTTTGGTGATACCTGTGTTTGTTCTGAGGTAAAATTGTGGAAAGTAAAGGTGTAAAAATGATCAACTTTGAAATTACAAGAGAAGGACAGTTGTGTTTATGTAGCTCTGTCCCTCGGAATCTCTGACAGATGCAGTTCTGGGAAGCTGTATTGTTCATTATATGTATATATGTGGTTGTGCGACTAACAACACTGATAATTATTCAGCCTTTTTTTCCAGACTGTTGCTGAATAGCCTGTACTGTATGTTTACATCAGTACTTTTATATACAGACTCACAACGGCGCCCAATGCCAGAGTGTCATTCAATAGATGGATGTGGCTCTGCAAAGTTTCTCTCATTGTTTACACAGGTAGATAAAGAGGCAAAAACTATCACGGTACCATACACTTTGCTTTTGTTTTCAACCTTATCTTAACTCACAAGTTCTGTTCTCAGTTTCAAATCAAAACACTGAAAAAAATGTGGGCTGTACCTTTTCTCTGTGTGGTCACATGCTTTTGGGGTCAAACCTATAGAACTATGAAATCTATCAAATCCTCTATTAGATTGCAACATTTAATAAGAAAAAAGAAAATATTTTTAATTATGGGATATTTTATCCAGAGAATTATTTTGTTAATAAATGTAGAAAAGAATGATGATAAAGCTTTATTTAACTAAAAAAATTACTGAACATATTTCATATCAGGGGTGTATTAGCCAATGGAAAATTAAAATACTGTACTTATGAATCTTTCTAATTAGCTGTAAACTTGCATTATTTACATATATGCTGTATGATATACAATTCTAGTGAACTGGTTTTGGTGCTTGGTACTAACCGTATGCCCAGGCAATGTTATGTCACTGTTCATTTTGTCTCTTCAAATAAATTAGGTTTATTCCTGTTTTAAAACTTTTCATTACGTTCGCTAAACATCACCGCCGTTATTAGCGAATTACCAGGTTTTGTAGCAATGCAGGCATGTCCATTCACCTTTTTCTTCGTTTTCGCAAGACGCTGTACTGAAGGTTAGATTTGATTTACCCTAAAGACAACGGGTTTTTTCCTCCTGAGGAGGAAACGTGAGGTGAAAGGCCTTCTGGAAATTCCTGTTTAAGTGATAGTTTTAAACTGAGCTGTTGTAACTAGGGTGTAGGACTGTTTTAGTGTTTCAAATACACGACAGACACAGATCCGTGGTGTGTTCAGTACATACGCACTCTAGATTTCCCATTATTTTTCATTCCTGCACTGCATTTAAAGTGTTCACTTTACACCGTCCTCGTGTATTTTCCGTTTAACAACTACACGTATCGCTTAAATGTATCACACTGCACAAATAGGGAATCACATTCTGCTTTTGCCAAAGGGTTTTCCAGCGTGGACCGGTGTGAAAGTATAACAAAATACCGGTATGAAAGGAAATAACAAAAGCAAATTAACCAGAACTTGTATAAATAAGTGGGGGTTATACTGCAGAAGTCTCTGTAAACAGAAGCTCAATCACGAGCATCACTTCCAGACTTGGGTCTGATTTGTATTTTTGTATAAACATGTACATATGATCTTTTTAACGAAAGAAAAAAAAATGTTGCAAAGTTGTTTCTTTTTGTAAAATGTTTTCAAAGTTTACATTAATTCCAAGCCTTTGTATATTTTTGAGCTGTGCAACACTCTTCGTTCTTGTATTTATTTTTTAGTAAACATTGTGACAAATACATTGTAAATTTCATCCATTTCTTGCCAGCTCGGCTGGCCTGCTCGGTAACTGTGCATAGAGAAGGCCAATAAATGTGACTGCGTTGAAAATAACCCTACACGTCATCTTGCTTATTTACGCTACTTACTGACGCGGGAGTCTTTTATGTGGATTTCCCTTCTACAAAAACGGCAGTATTTCAAAAAAACAAAACAAAAAAGATTCCGACCATCCCCTTTACCGAGAGTCTGCGCAGACCCAGTCAGACAGGCAATACAGGAGGCTTTTTTACAGGTCATTCATATCAAATATAGTGAAAATCATGAATTGCTAACAGCACATGTTCCCTAGAGCCTCCACATCTCGTTCACATTAATCATTCTGAGGCAGCGTGTTGACTTGGCCGCTGTATGACTTCAGTGACCTCTGTTTGCAAATCTTGAATTTCAGTGTCAGAAGTGAAACACAACCCTCACTCGGGTCACTATTTGCGGCCTGATACGTTCCATCCCATGTCTTCCTCAACCAGCAGGGGGCAGTGCATTATAATGTGTGTAGCAAATATAGAAAAGTCTTAAACGTCTACAGGTTTTTCTGCAGTATACTTTGTTTGAATTATATAGCTGATTGAGCCACAACGAAAGAGCATTATACATTGTAAATCAACTGTGTCTGGGAAAATTGTAGCTCAGTTGTATCTGGGACAACAAATAGCACATTTGTGCTAAAATGCTAGGGTCAAGTGTTTGATTCCCCGAGGGCGCAGTGTCCTGTCGTACTTGCACGTGTCCTGTCACCAAAGTGTTGGGTCCCGTGAATTAGCGAACCTTCTAAAAACTCACTGCCTATCTGTAATTTATCGTGTGTCTTATAAGGCTGTTTTTATCATTTGGTTTCATCTAACCACAAATATATCATTTCAAAGCGCATCATAAAATCCTGTGAGCAACCAGGTTGTGGCCATCTGTCAGAATGAGTAAGACATCAGAGACAAAAAGGCCCTCTCTTCATGAAGAGAGATCCCACAATGCACCACGCTGTCTGAACGCTCTTTAACCGAGTTCTCTGTCCGACACTTGAGCCATTGATAATTGATTTGAGCCTAAAGATCAGATTTGGTTGGGATCAGTTTAAGGAATCTGGTCTTCAGTCCATCCCCCTTGACCTCGAGGTTTGGGACCCCAGGAAGGCTATGACAGCCTTCGGGAAACAGAAGCAGAACTGTGAAAGAACACAGAAAGATCACTTGAGACAAATTTCTCGCTTCGCCACCCCCCCCCAACCCCACTCCCAGCATCTGAATGTGCTAATTTTAAGGGCAACATTAATTATACGCTTTCTGTAGTGATCATGTTATCAGTTAAAAGTGCATAAATCGAAGGTACATCAGTTAACTGTTTACTGCACCACCACTTCGACCAACCCAGAAGGAATAGATTAACTACCCTTAATTGTTCGGCTTTTCGACGTAATAACTAACACTAGTAAACTGCGGGTGCATAAATCATACTTTAACTGCTTTGTTTACAAATAATTATGCATACTTATGGGTACATAATGGAACCGAAATTATGGCACTGCAGTTAAGTGTCGACAATAAACTGTTAAGCCACGCATGTATAGCGTAAACAAAAAGGTTACAAAACGTAGGGAGCGTGACGCTTCTGGGACTTGGTGGAAATTAAGGCACTGCGCGTGCAGAGACGATGCGTTTTCGATGCACTGCTCGCGCAGCTGTCCGGTCACGCTCCTGTCCGGTTCGTAGAGGATGAAAGAAAGCGGCTGTCGGTAAATTTGAATTATAATACCGCGCTGTGATAAACCTGAAGTGCGCGTTCATACCAAAACATGCTGTATTACCGTGAAACCGGCCGAAGAAGCGAAAGAACACGTTTCAGCTGATGTTCACGTCGGTGATAATCAGGTAAGACCTGAAAGATTTAGCGGATCCTTGACTGGATCGATAACTATTATATTATATCATATCACAGCTGATTAGATTAGATACATTTTAGAATGTATAGGGTACACTTTTAGAGTTAGGCTACATTTAAAATGTTGATGTTCATGATAATTCGTTGCGTGACAAGTAGGCTAAAAAAATTTCATGATCTCTTACGAAGCAGAATTTGCTGTTTATTTAACTGTTCTCGGACGTTGTTATTACGGCAAAGAGTGAAAAACAGATGACACAAGCCGGGAAGCATACCATGTTTTGGAAACAATTTCCTGTAAATCATTTGTCTTTAAAGAACTAAATTGATAAATCACAAATAAAAACCAATACAAAGTTAGGAAAATCATAATTGTGCTTCAAGGGAATTATTAATTTTAAAACTAATTTTATCGGATGTATTTTACTGCTGTGAAATAATGAGGCATTGCTTATAAAACGTTGTTTTATATATAAAAAAAAGCGTGTTATTGCTGTTTTGTCTTATTGATGTTAAAAACCTTTCATTCACAGTTAGACTGGGAATGTAACCGAGATCTTTTTCCTGCCATGTCACAGTGCTAATATTTTCCTCAGCGGATTCGTGGACCAGACTGTAAAAGTTCGACTTTGGAAGACACACGCGGCCGAAATGTGGAAGTCATTATGGTTAAGGCCTCGGCATTCACCCTGGTTGTTTTAACAGACACACATTGGTAACAGTAAATAACAAAACGTGATCTTTACATTTTACAGAGGCATTTCTACTCTAAGGCTCCGAGCTGAACGTGCGCAGACTCACGTTTCCAACACACGGGATCAGATTGTGCCTCTCTTTTTCACGAGCTTGCACCGTCGGTTATGCCAAAAGTGAGGGCTGTTTTTGAAGTAAGTTATTACGTTCAAACTAGAATTACATCATCTTTGGTTCACCCACGCATGATATTTTAATGTAGAACAGCTGTGTTCGCCCCTGACTATTATTGTCTTATGCATGGATAAATGAAAATGAGACCAACTAGTCTTCGCGTCTGCTTTGTATCGCTTTCGTTTTTTTACGCTTTTCTTTAAGAAAACATTCATTAAACAGCATAGTGTTAATTCACTCACTTAAACAGGACTACAAGTCTCAAAGTCTCAGTGTGGCATTGCCTGTGTGAAACATCAAGCCCATATCATTCCTACGCAATATAATCACATTTATGATATATCTGCTGCTCCTTACACATTTAACCCACCGTAAAGGGACATTTTTCACTCTTAATCTTGTCTAAACGGCATTGCCTCGCTGGGGTTGGCCCTGTGGCTTTCTGCACGAAGGCCATTAATTTCCACATACATCATACTCAGTTCATTAATTTCCACATACATCATACTCAGTTCATTAAGGGTGAGCTCCAGAGGGACAGAAATGGTATTCTGGAGCAGAGCACTGACTCGTCGTGTGACGAGGAGTACTGCTGAACCACGTGGGATGATTTCGTTTTTTTCGGCTGGGGCCCGAAGACGTTCTCTTTTGCATTTCTGATTCAGCGTTTTGTTTGAAGTACACAGAGCCACTCTACACTAAAACTTTTAGGGTGAAAGGTGAAGTCTTTGTCTCCCTCGAACGTGGCCGGGCCTTTTCCCGATTGATTCCTGGATTTAGTTGAAAAAGCGCCTGATATTATGTGATGGCTTGTTCTTCCTTCTCGCGCAGAATTTGATTATTGCGTCCCACGCAGTCCTTATTCCTGCTGGAGATGGTTAGAGGCTACGCTGATTTATAACCAGTGTCAAGGCGGTTTGTCTGTGGATGTGGGTGTGCACACAAATGCCGTTTCCTGCACTCACAGACTCAGTTGGATATTTACCCTCATGGATGCTCCAGATGCTCCAGTGTGACTCAAGTACATAGAACACATCAATAACACATGAATAACGCATTCATAACATATGAGCAATCGTGTTACTCACAGCATGGAGAAAGCACCAATACATTCTTAGCTCTGTTCTAGAGGTCATAGTTATATTTCCTAAGGAAACAAGAAGACATTTTTTAAATGTCCTACAGTTATATTTCCTACGGAAACAAGAAGACATTTTTTAAATGTGCAGTAGGATATTTATATACTATTTGAGATGGTCATTATGCGTGGACGCCCACATCAGCAGGCCAGTTTCAGTAGTTAAAAAACCCCGCAACTTCCGCAGATTTTCTGTGTTACGCTCAAAATGGGATGTCTTGTTCGGTTATTTCTGGGGACGACCTCCTGGCAGGTACGAAGTGTGCTTGGAAACGCTGAATCATCGCGATCTTTGTTTTATGGCATAGTTTCGTCTTAGCTTGTACAAATCATTAGCATAGTCAGTGCGCTTCCCGACACCAAACATTTAAATAGCCTTTTTTAATGTCTGCAGTTTTATTTTAAATTTCTTTGCAGGTCGTTTAATATTTTTTAAGCCAGTAAAGCAAAATTCGTAGCGCTGGTAGAGTTATACCTGTGCTTGTTTTCCAAGGGTTTAAGCAAATGCTCGATTTTATAACTGATATTTGATGACATCATGTAACTGACCGCTGCAGGCATGCTGAACATGTACGAAACACTGCCTTGTCAGAAAGTGTCCCTGTATAATACGATGAAGCGTTAAGATGGGCATCCTGTTCTTTCGGTTTGAGGCATTTGTGTTCAAGAGTGTTAACATAGCCAGAAGCCCACATAAACTGACATATGCTAACACCAATGAGCAAGTCCAAGAAAATTATTTTAAATAAAAGGACAAAGTAATCATGTCAGTAGTTGAATTTGTTTCCTATTTAGTTACATACCCTTCCATATGCACGGAAAGCACTGTAGCACCGAATGAGAAATCGTCTTTGATTTGTCCTCTTCTTTATTGCCATGGTGGCAACTAGCCATACTGTTTCTGTGTGTGTGAGTGATTTCCAGGGATTCACCACAACCCCCTTAAGCTTTCAGTATGAAATGTTTCCCCATCCACAGCTGCATATGGGCCTGTTACTCTAAGAGTAACCTTCTGTGATGGAGGTTCCAACCACAGGAGAGCGTATTAACCACAGGGGTGGGAGACAGGATAGTCTCTCAGGTTTCATGGGTCCAGCTCAGTAGCTGAGCACCAACAATCGATTTTGAAATGAGTTTCATTTAAAGTGTGGTTTGTTTTTGGTAGCTGTATCATTTCTGTTGGCTTGTTGTACTTATATGCTTATCAGTGACAAACACAGAACCGGAAGTGTAGCTGTAACTGAGGTGTTAAAATTTTGTGCTTTTTATAGTTTATTTGAAATTAAAGTAATTCATATCCTTCCTTTACAATCGTCATGAACTGAAACTCTTTAGTTTATAGTCAGGTCCATGTTTGCTATGTTGCAATCAGTGTGAATTTGCATTACATGTTATATTATTGCAGCTATAAATCATTAATATTCCTTGGGTCCGAGACAGGCTGAGAGTTTCAATGTTCTACTGAACTGTGAAAACAAGAGATTTCATTGATAAGAATGAACACTTCAGAACACTTCCCTTCCAAATAAAAGGCCAGCAGCCTTTTTGGTTGTTCTGGTTTTAGCAAAAACTGCATCCACAGATTAGTTCACAGGTTGAACAGCAGTTAAGAACATTATAAATAAACTGATAACCGATTTGTTTTATAAACATTTTGTACATTGGTTCCTTTATCCAGAAATGCATCTTATCAAAGGCAACTTACCAAATCAAATTCCTCTTCCTGAACCAGTAAATAAAGTGCTTCTGAAATTATTTTATATGAAAGGTGTTCTATATTTGATTCTGCTTTTTTTCTAGATCATCTGTTTGTCTGAATGCTTGGGGAGGCCGCTATGGAAGACCTTCAAGGAGAGACCTGTGGAAATGCAGAGATCAGAAATCAAACATCTGAAGGAGCAGAAACTTCAGACAACTTTGCACATACTCTCTCCTCACAGACATGGAGCAGCAGTTCAAACAAACACACACCAGCAGGCCTTCCTTCAGAAGTGGCAAGTGAAGACAGTGCCTTGTTTGCTGTCTTCCCAGAGCCCCAACTGGCTTTCATTCTCAAAATAGCAGCCTCCCTGCTACAGCCTGGTTGCCTTGGGGGCAGTCCGGTTGCACGGCCTGATCATATGCAGGTGGAAGCAGGATCAGACACCCATGGTAGTCAAACACTAGCCACACCGGTCGTCGCACCCTGTCCGGGCTCCCTCTTCTTACCGCTGATCTTCGATCAGTCAGTGGTGCAGTATATAAGCTCACAGCTTCTTGCTCAGTCCTCATGTTTGATCCCAGAACAGCTATGCCTTCAAAACCTGTCAGGACCTGATGCAATGTTACAGTCCATGTCAGTGCCATCGAGCCAGACTTTGTACAGTGATGTGAAATCCAATCCGTCTTCAACACTGCCCGACAACCCTGCCTTGCACACCTCTGAATTCACAGCAGCTTTCCAAGAACTTTTTTCCAAACTTAGAAACTACACCTCTTCATCTTGCCAAGGGATTAGACTGCCACTGAATCCTGCCAGCGAAGCCTTCCTCCATCCAGAGTCATCTCTACCCTATTTGCACCCCGTTTCCCCACTCACCTGCCTTGTTCCTCCCGCTACCTTGTTAGTGCCTTTTCCATTCCTCATCCCTTTACCGGTGCCAATCCCAATCCCGATCCCAATCCCACTTTATGATATAAAAAAGAGCGAAAGCACTCAGACGCCAACAGAACACATTGGCGGTTCCATTAAGACCCATGGCTCAAACGCTGACAATTATTCCCTGCAGTTTCCCATACTGCCTCCCCTTTCATCTGCTCAAGAACAAGTGCTTGACCTCTCAGCTAAGGTCATTCCCATTCATAGAAAACAGGAACGCCCGTGTTCCGTCCCGCAAAACTCTGCCTTAGACCTGTCTGTGTCTTGCAAACCGTGTACAGATGCATGTAGTTCAACAAACAGAGAGCGAGTCACTCAGTCACGTCACCCATGCCTTTAACATTCCGAGTACGGCACACGGTGCGAACGGATAATGCAACACCACTACAGAAAAAGCCGCACAAATCCACAAGGCCACACGGGCCCCTCCGCAGAGCCGAGACAGAGAGAGGGGCCAGTTCTGTCCGGCCCCGCTGCCTTTGATGACAAGGTGGTAAAGCATCACCTTGTCATCAAAGGTGTTCTTCCTAAAGAACAAAGTTATGCAGTTAAAGAGCGCGACCTCTAGCGCCTCGAACATTCCTTAGCTAATAGAGTCGAGTGAGATCTTGCTTGTTAGCACACATGCTTAGCTATAAAAGATGAAATGTCTAAATGTATGCCCCCCCCCCCAAAATATATCAAAGATTGATTTTCCTTGGTTGAATGTCCTTGATTTTCCTTGTGAGTGCAATATCCAAACCTACAAATCCTACAAACAAACAAGACCAGCAATGCACAAACACTCTTATAAGTTTTAATAAAAAAAAAGGTGTACAGGTATTGGCAATATTATTCAAATGAGGGCAAATATAGTTGTTAAGCATCGATTTCATATTTGAGTACCTGGTGAGGCCAGTTTCTTTCATTGTCTTGATAAAATATGAAAAAAGATCATTTTAAATGCAAAACATCAATGACACCGTAGAAAAGTATTCCAGTTAATGAAAACTACTTGAACCTGAGAGTCACAGTCTAAAGGATGTTTTAAGAACTAGAAAAAAAAAACAAAAAACAACAAAAAAAAAAAAGATACTTCAAAAAAAACCAAAAAACTTTTCCCTAAAAAGTCAGACCTTGGCAGATCAACAAAACTTGTAGTATCAAGAACGCTGTGCTCATAAAAATGAGGTTTCTATGTGTTAAATAAATGATTAAATGTTCCAAACAACACAGAGGTATGAAAGCATGTCTGGCACAGCATGCAGAAACATGTAAAAATGGTGGAGCTGTACCCAGTGAGAGCACTGAATTTAAACAAAACTAAAAGACTTTGTTCACAGATACAGTCAGGTGGAAATGCTAAGCTACAAGCCCAATCAAGAACTGTTGTTTCTGTGGAAACAGAACAAGCCTTTACGTCTGGCCACACCTGAAATGTAGCGTGGGTATTGGCCGGTTTCTGTGGGCAAGCTCTGCTCGCTTGGGCTGAGTTAGTTGTGGCCTGGTTCTGATATTCCAAACAGAATAAATGAAGTAATGAAATGAATCTTCACTCCTGCTGGTCTACACAGAGCTCTGAGTCGCCTCTGACCCGTATTTCACAAGATATGAGGACACACAGATGATTTGTGTAAAGTTTAACACAACAGACTTTCTCGTGTGGAAATTGATGGTATATTTTAGCAAGTGGCTAATAAAGAGAGAGAGAAAAAAAAAAAACACAGATCAGTAACCTGAGTATAGTTTTGAACAATAAATAACTGCTTATTACAACCAGTATAACAATTATAACTGTTTAACTGCTTTTACAGTAAAAATGTTTTGGTTTGAAGTGTGCCATGCACAAAAATCAGGTATATCTGGTTCTACTAAAGATGTAACTGATAAAACTAGTGAAGGAAGACAATAATAAATAGTTTCTATGGTTGTTTCTAATCCTCAAACAACCTTGTTAAATAAACTAAAGTTTGGAAAATGTTTAATAAACTTCCTTATGACTAGTACTGTTTTGTTTTAGGATTGCAGATAATTGTAGCTAACATTATTATTCAAAACCAAACAAGGGTCAAGTTTGGTCCCTACGTAATACCACAAAGGTTTGCTAACAGAAGTGGTAGCAGAGACATGTCTGAAGGAGGGACGAAAAGCAGGCGTCATTATGAATGGTCTTCGAAGCTCTCGCTCTGCGTATGGGCAGAATAAGAACCCTATGCATAAGACAAAGACGTGCTTTGGATTTCAGCTTTGGAGTCCACTGCTGTCTGTGGCTGTCCTTCTCATGAACTGAGATGCTGAGGCCGTTGGCAGCGGTTTATAATTGGCCGTTGAGATGATGCCACTGTGCTGAGAAGAGCATTCTGCCCCCCACCCCCACCCCCACCCCACCCCACCCCCTGACCTGAGAATAACTCTACACTCTGCTAGAATTGCAATTTTGTCGAAACTCCCACAAGTACAGAGGCTTTGGCGATGTGAAAGACTTGTTTTATGACTGTTGTTGCAGGTTTTACAATGTTCAAACCTCGGCTGGCCACATTTTTGGAACTGGGGAACCTCTTAAATTTTGATGACGTGATTTTTTGGCATATGCCCAAGTGGATTGTGCAGCTTGAAGCCAGCTCAACCCAAACCTGTCCCGTATATCTTGACTCCTTCATGGATTCAGACTTGGAGGGGACTTGGTGCAGTCTGCTGCCCCCTGCTGGAGCCTGTGCGTTTGTGCTGTGCTCAGGTCTGCTACTGTTTCCCCTGTCTGAGTCTCTCGATGTGATGGCAGAGTTTGAGGGCAGGACCCAGTTTCAGACCCATGTACTTCATGATCATGTCACTCCGCAGAAGCATTAAAGCCTTGCCATCGATCTCCTGGAAAACGATGTAAAACACATGATTTATAGATTATAAGAAGAGAAATTTTCTAACAAGAAATAGTGTTATAATAGCAGTTATTCCATGAAAATGAACACACACACACACACACACACACACACACACACACACACACACAACCACTCAAACACACCTACTCATTTCTTTTTATTGTAGAAAATACAAAATAAAAATCAAACATCAAACCAATGAAGTAACACATATGTGATGATGATGTGTGTGTGTGTATATATATATATATATATATATATATATTACAGATGAGTAACTGCTGTGTACTGTAATAGGTCACTAGAGATATTTAAAAATGTAGTGAAGGTTTCCAAAGAAACTGGATGTTTCGGACAGAGGTCCTTCAGCAACTGTGCATCAGCTGTGTGCATGAAGTTCTCAAGCCCTGGGGGACAGCTTGCTCGGCACAAGGTGAGAATTCTCACTTAGGCTTCTTATACGGTTTTTGACTCTTTATTTAAGGCCTTTTTAATGCGTACTAGACTAGTTTGCTGTCAGATGCTGTAGGTCTTTAGATTCCCAGAATGAGGCTCACATGTTTTCTGAAGAGCTCGGCGTGAGGGGCAAGTGCCTGAGGGTCAGCGTCGCGCACAAACTGCATCACTTCCTCTATGCTCCAGGAGGATGGGCTCCTATTGGACGCCTCTCGCTCCGTAGCCTGGTTTTCGGGACCGGTGGTAGAGCTTGGAGCTGACCAACACACACACACAAACACACACACACACACACATACAAAACATACACACACATTTTATTTAACACCTTTCACAAAACTTGCGATATATATTTAGAACCTGGGGGGGGG
>JAOXYF010000020.1:4095729-4115528 GCA_028565775.1 Sternarchorhynchus goeldii | reverse complement strand
CCCCCCCCCCACCCCCCCCCCCCCCCCCCCCCCCCCCCCCCCCCCCCACAAGAACTACCTCGTAGTGTCTTGAACTACCTCGAAAAATGGTGCAGCATGAACAAGGTTTTAATCGGAGCGTGCTGGCCAGGCCAACAGCCTTGCTAATCGCATTACTGGACAACGGCCACACACAGGCATGTGATCCATCCGTGCAGTGCATTACAGAGGAGGGCACCAGCAAAACCCCCCCCCCCAAAAAAAACAAACAAAAAAAACACTTCCCCGTTGTACATTTTGCAGTCCATTTGTTCCACCAATGATGGAAGTTTGGAATGTAAAGCTAAAGGCCGAAGACTAATTTGCATGTGAGCAGGATGTGCCGTGATGACAGCCGGGGAAGCGTGGAGATGAGCTATATATGTCTCATCCAAACCAGAAGATAGAACAGTCCCGCATGTTTCAGCTAGGCCGAAAATTTGTTTAGTCAGGCATTTTATTCAATACCTCTTATCTACTGGAAACGTGCAGATCGGGAGGTTTGTGGAAATTGAGAGTTATGGTAAACTGGGATGTTGGGAAGCTGCCTCTTCACCTCTTTTCTCAATTCTATTTGACATATATTTTTTATCTGCCTAATAATTGTATCATGCCTAATAATCTCTGTGGGTGTCATGTTGTTGCTGTTTTGCCCCGCCCCCCATCAATCCTCATTCGATGAACCAAGCCTAGAACATTTACACTACTACTTCTATGAAAGTTGCTTTGTGTCAATGACCTGAAAGTGCTACATAAACAAACTTGAATAAATAAACATTCCCGTCAGTCTTTCACAGTGATGTCGGCTGAAAGAGGAAGAAGTGGCGTATATATTTCTGTTAAATGAGTATGTTTCTGATAATTATGTTTGGATGGAAGGTTTATTTTGGGGGCCTAAAGTGATTTAATCTTAGTTAAAAATATGTTTGTTTTGGTGCCCAAAGAGTCTCTAGGAGTAATTAATGGACATAGAAGGGTCATACCTTCCATGCCAAAATGTATTGACAGTCTGCCACAGCTTTGAATGGCCACCCATTCAGCACACACTGCTGAGAACTAACCCTTCCAAAGTCCTTCCTTTATTATCCCAGTGTCTCCGAAAACCAATAAAAGCATATTTTTGGGAAGATCACCAAATTTAGAGCAAACCTCTTCACCCAAAGGAAGTACACAGGATTGTACAGTTTACACTCACAAACACAAAACACCTTGAATCAGCACCACCAGCATGGAGCTATACGCCTGCAATAGTGAACATTTGGAATGTGAAGCTCTCTTACATAGCGTACCTTCCAGTCGCCTGAGGGTACGTGTGGTAGCCTGCTCGCCCGGGTTGGAGGTGACACGGCGCAGGAGAGGAGGCTGGGAAGTGTAGTGCGAGCTGTTGCCGGGAGGGCTGCGGTATTCCGAGGTACTCCGTAGGGCGGGCGGCCGAGACGCCGCAGGTGGGGCATCCACGGGCTCCTCTGAGAAAAACTGCTCTGTTGAAGAGCCATCTTCCGTGTGGGGGAGGGGTTCTGGTCAGAAGTGGCAGAGATAGAGGGTGGGTGAGTGTTGAACTACGTCTTCAAAGGGTACCCGCTGTGGAGAACACACTCGCGCCTGCAGAGAACATACTGTACTGAAGAGGAGCACAGTGTAAGGGTGCTGAAAATCTATGGCAAAAAAAAAAAAACGAGAGCTTTCGCACCATGGACTAAACATTTTAAAGCAATATTTAAAAACCTCTCTCTCTCTCTCTCTCACACACACACACAAATCTGACAAAATACACATGAACTACAATTGTGGCTTACAACCAAACCAATCAAAAACACACACACACACCCACACACACACCCACACACACCCACACACACACCCACACACACACCCACACACACCCACACACACACCCACACACACACCCATGCACACGCCGCCTAGATGACCAAATTACTAATAAGCCTCCACATTAAATTCACCAACAGCACGAAATAAATAAATTACAATAGTCTCGCAGCGTCTGAGGCACTTCATTAGCTACCTACGTGAGCACTTTAATTAGGCATGGGGAGAGCTTTAATCATGTGGAAATGGATGAGTGGTTAATGGGAGAGTGAATAAAAGGGCTGAACCCCTGCCATGAGACTTTCAACTACAGCAGCAGGACCCTCTCCATCCTGCCCATTAACTCAAGTGCGTCTGCTCACAACACCGCAAGACCCCTATGGTAAGAGGCACGATGGCCGTTTGCCCGAGGAAATGCCAGCCGCTTGACTTCGTGGGGGGGCTGTGCACCGGCACAATTCATCTCGATTAAAGTTTATCCAGACTGTGCTGAAATCCCCAGTTTGTTGTTTTGGATAACCCCCCCCCCCCCCCCCCCCATGTTCTCTGTGCTTTTTATGGAAAATGAGGTGACCGCTTTTGAGCGAAATCGTGTTACTTCTAGCACGTCGTGCTAACTACTTTTGAGCATGACGGCATGCTAGCTGGCGGCCTGAGCTTCAGTGCTGCCCACGTTAGCAGCTGCTCACTGGAACGAACTATTTAAACGAACTATTTACTAGCGAAGAGCTGCTCGCTTGTCTGCGATGCTAAAATGAGCGCATGCGAAGACGAGCACCGAGCGGGTGGACAGGTACCTCTCGTTGGCATACCTTCTGAAGTGTGGGTGTCGGTCCTCTGTGGCTTTGGCGACATGGGGGGGTCATAATTGGAGGAGTCTTTGGTGAAGCGTCTCCTACCCTGTGCTGTAGATACAGCTTCTGACGTCTCTTCCTTCACTGTGGGGGCGAGACGGCAAATTGAACAACTGCTGTCCATTACGAACAGACGGTTAAACGCGTGTGTCGATCTTTCTGTTGCCCTGACGATAATTCCTGGATATAAATTCGAATCCTTGGTCTTGTTCCACTAAACCTTGGTCCCCTGGGTCCCGAACAAACCTCCCCTTTTCGCATGTATCATAAAAACGTGCAGTTCAGTAGCTCAGATGAAGGGACAAGAAGAAGCAGGCAAATAAAATACGTTTCAGGGTTTAAACCTCACACATCAAACGGTCTGTTACAGTATTCTGAGTAGAGCAGCATCTCCAAACATCTCCTGGATCACAGCCTCGAATGTGACACCACAGAGCACAAAATTCATATAGATCAGATCAGAAATCTCGCTATGGTTCTGGGAAAACGTAGCAGGTCTAAATCCTCACTGCAATCAATTTGTACATGTAAAGTTTTACACTTTACATAAGCTTCACTTTGTGCTATCTCAGGAGGTCATATTCGTATGGTGCATGTATGGTTAATTGTACCAGATGCTACATCTGAAACACTGACCAAAATCCAAATCCCAAATCTAGTGAGAATCGCGCAATGTGAACAAAAAATGACAATGTTCTGCTTTTGACATCCATATGCAAAAGACCTTCTCTCTGTGGCCACAGTTCTGTAAAATGTCTTTCTCTCGAAGTCCCAAGTGCTTCTGCTTAATCCTACTTGGATGATATTTATCCCAGAATCCCACTATACAGTGCAGAAGATGGGCTCCTCTCAACGTTTCTCCCCCTTCCTAATGCTCTCCAAATGGCTCAGAGGGGTTTTCTCAGCATGGTCATCCTCAGCTTGCATTTAGGGGTCTAAACCCATATTTTCAAAAATCATGTCCACTTTGTGACAGTGTCTTTAACGAAAAACCACGCTGAGTTTTACAGGATCTCTCTCATCCTGGTCTTCATTTTCTTTCTGGTCATAGCGACGAAAGGACTGGAGTTGCTGGAGTCGTTTTAAGCAAATACTGCGACACATCACTACCAGCTCAAACGTTTTAGGACATGAGAGAAGACGTGGGAGTCTCCTAGATTAATCGTTCGGTGGATAATTGTTATAATCAGTGTGCTAAACTTTTTCCACATACTAACAATTAAAAATGTATGAAGTTTGGAATCAATCACAGCCCCTCCCTCATCCACCTCCAACCCCCACCCTCCTCCCAGCCCCAGTGTGGCCCCTGGCGCACGCATGCCTGACTTGCTGCCTTCGTAAGTGCCGCGTGCGCTGGTGTGGAGGGGGCTGTAGGGCTGGCTGCTGAAGAGGCTGTCGCACTGCAGGTGGTGACACAGAGTCTCCAGGAAGCGCAGCACGAACGAGGCACTGTTGGCGCGGGGTAGCTTCACATAGTGGATCCTTCCATCTGAGCGAACTGAGAGAGAGAGAGAGAGAGAGAGAGAGAGTGTGGAGAAAATGAATTTGAAGAGGGAAGGGAGACCCAGAGAGGGATACCCTGACTCAAAGAGGATATACAGAATGAGAAACTGCAATAAGCTTTATTACATCAGTTTTATTACAACATAATTAAATGCTAGGAAAAGACGGTGGTAGTTTAAAGTATCCGTAAAGCTCAACATAACAAGCCTTCCTTTTGCTTTGCCAAACGAACTCGCTTATTTTTGAACGCAGCAGTAGAGAGGATTACAACAGCCAGCGCTATATTAAAGAACCAGAGAGGACCTTCCCCTGGAATTCCAAACATACGGGGGGCAGCTTTGTTCCTGCTCTTCCTTTGTAAGGGTCTGGATAAATTAGGGAGTCAGTCTATCACAGCAGATGGTCATGGCAACATAGTCACTACCTCACCCGACACACACACACACACACACACACACACACACACGCACACACACACAGCCTCCGGGGATAGTCCCAATCACACACACCAAATCAGGTTACGCAGACATGTCATTTTTCATTACCATCAGCCAGATTACATCAGCTGTGCACACACAGGCTTCCACATGCACACACACACACACACACACACACACACACACACACACACACAAACAAAAACATCCCCCTAAATCCCTGCGTTATTAAAACACACACGAACGCACGAGTTTCCACATGCTTTCGTACAAATACACATACACCACGATGCTTAACTAGTAGTCTTCAGGCTCGCGCACACACAAGCGAAACGTCCACACACAAACACAAGTGGCACTGCATAGAATTGACCATTTAAAACGTTTAAAACGTTCCCATTCCCAGCGCGCGTCCTCGACGGGCCCCGCCTCCCCCCCCCGCCTCACCTCGCACGATCTCCCCGCCGTCTGACTGTGACTGCAGGAAGGTGAAGAGGGCTAAGGGCTGGCGGGTGCAGTCCACGCAGGCCTGGACGGCGTGCTGCAGTACCGTGTTCACCGGACCGGGCCCAAAGTGGTCCGGCAGCTGGAGCATGAGCTTGCGGTCCAGATGAGGGCCACAGTCGCCGTGTTTGTTCACGTACACGCACACTGCAGGGCAGGGGAGGGGAGGGGGGTGTACACATTAGCGGTTGGCCGCTTAATCGGGCTAATTAAACACCATTTGGTGATAGTCAGCATTGTACATAAAGTTTATTTCTTTATATACAGTTTTATTAAATACAGGTGGATATTAAAATTGCACAGATCTACAGATCTACTTAAGCACAGCTAGAGACAATACACATTTTCATGTTTCCATTCTTTCTGTGTGCAAGTAAACAATATATTAGGTGTTAAATAAATGTTCTTTGAAACTAAAAACAAAAATATCTCGACCGGGTGCTACTGTGTACACTGATACTGTTTATTTTTTTATTCTTTTTACAACTGTATTATATAATTATCCTTTAAATTCACAAATTGCCATTCAGAATCTTCATTGTAATGCAAAATCTACATTTCAGATGGGAGTGGAAGCGGCGCCGCTGGACGGTGAATGACTGATGCAGATCGCTGCTCTGGTAAATGTTTTTGCTGGGAAGCGCTAATAAATACCGGATTACCGTTTGTATTGTCATGCTGTTATATGTATTGTTATATTTCTAAATGCTGTCAGTGTGATAGGTTGGTATTTGATGTTCTTCACAGTCGCAGGCTAGCAGTTAGCTAGCTGAAAGCACCACAATAAAAAAAATTAAAAATCTTAATAATCACGAAAAGATTTAAGATTTCTTGTTGCTTTCTAACCTGCCGGTAGTAGAACGCTGCCAGTTTGTCAGACCTAAAATGTTTTGAAAGAAAGGACGAATCATAACACATCTCTCTTAATGATCTAGACAGGCGGGTTAGCAGGTTTGCTAATGCCGTTTTTGTCTGCACAAGTCGAAGTTTGCTTTCTTGTTTGTAGTACCAGTAGCAAAGTAGCAACTTCTTTAAAAGAAGTTCATTCTGCGTACGTGTAGGATTTGTCGCTGAAATTCTACTGTAATAAAATGTGCTGGTACTTTAAGATTTTATACAAATGGCGAACTGAAAAATCTCCGTACATCGGGCTCTGAATATTTCAATGTCAATGCAAGTTAAACTCAAGTTAGGACATAAACAAGTTTGTGCAATAAGTAGGAATTTGCTCTTAAATATGTGTAAACAGAAAAAAACCGTTTCAAACTACTTCCTTGGAACAGGATACCCGATTTCAAGGTGTAATGACGTGAGCAACTATTTCTAATTTACATAGGGGACAAAAACATTGCAGCAACTTCTGACACACAGAAATGAGGAATCACATTACACCTGTGCTTGAACCGTTACACTAGTTACCAAGGACTATTAGAAAATGAAATTCGGCTATGCAAGAGACCCTCTTCATTAAAGGCCTGTTTGCTGGTGCTGATCGTACGTAGTTATGTGGATGTAGATGGACGGAGGTTCAGAATGAGAGGGCTGTGTGAGGATTTACCTGTGGACACCACTCCAGAGTCTTTGGTCACCTGTAGACTGGACAGTCTGCCATCTGAGACAGAGGACATGGATGTACTGGACAGAGGGTGAAGAACTCTCGGTTTCCTCTGAGAGACAGATGGAGGGAGACAGAGAGAAATATGTTGAACATTTTAAAATATGCAGCAAGCACACTCCCACACTCACTCACACACACAAAGAAACCTCTCTGCGGCCAAGTTGTGAACTTTCTGTCACTGTTACCACATGGTAGTTGCTGACCTATTCGCTCGTATCATTTTGACCTACATTTAATTTTCAATCACCGGACGTAGCATTGTGCAATTCCTGTCTGTCGTGCAGGGCGTTCAGTGCAGTGGCCAAAACCCAAACACATACCACTACCACCAAGACACACTGTACCCCTGCTATGGACATGTAGTTCCACAACTCAACCTTCTTTGCAGATCCCCATGTGATCTTCAGACTCCACCCACTCCCTAAAAATCCCCTGCCATAGGGACCGTGGCCCCTCCCACCCAAACCTCTGTAGAGGTCTGAGGTTCTCCCGCCCCAGTGAGATAATAAAATGATTATTTGAAGGTTAAAATGTTAAATTGGGAGTTGCATGAAAGTCTCTCTCAGGCTGCTAAAGGGTACAGTAAGCTTCAGGCCTCATGACAATACCCTTTCTGTGCAGAGCCGTGCGACCTGCCACCTTGTCTGGGTGAGAAAATAATAATATTGGTCCAGGTGCTAGGTGACATTCACCAATTCATTTTCTTGAAATTAAGGCTGGATTTAATGTGGCTTTGCAAGGAGACCTCTGTGGAAAGCCCCTGTGATACGAGTGTGAGAACTCAGAGACTTCTTGTGTTCAAAGGTGGGAAACAGCTTCATCGGCAGAAAATGCAGGTGACTTATCTGAAATAAGTTCTGCAAAACAGAACATCAGAACATTGTATAACACCTGCCACATTAGTTATATAATGGTGATGGATTTATTAATAATGGTTTGGTTCATTCTGGTTTGGCTGAACCTGTTAGTGGGAACCTGGTTAACTGGTCACAATGATCGTTATGTAAATAGCCCTAAAAAAAAAAAAAAAGTATAAACAATTGAGATTTTGTTTGTATTGATCAGGCTGCATCTTTATTTTACTGTCCGATTTAAATTAATATTAAAGTACTGAAATTGGGGAGTCTTTGTAGTGGACCGTAGCTCCACCCACCCCAGTCTGTATAGTGGTTACCTCAACCCCACCCTCTCTTAAGGGATCGTGGTTCCTACCTTGCTGCCTGGTTTGGGTCCCCTCTTCTTATGCGGCCTGGGTTGGCCGTTGCCGTGGGCGGGGTCAGCGCCCTTCCCCACGCCGCCCTGAACCTGGGCGGCACTCTGGGCGGCGGCCTCGGCCGCCGCCTTAAGCATGGCGATGGTCTGGCTCTTGGGGCGGCGCCCGCGCACCCCCTTGCGCACTGGCAGAGGCGGCAACGGGTGGGGCAAGCGGTACGGAGACTGCATGGAGCGGCGAGACGAGGCCTGCCGGCACAGAGTCGGGATCACGGCCTTGGGAAGAGAGACTGGAAGGAGAGAGAGGGTGAGATAGGGGTCGATCGCTAGTCACCGAGAACAAACGAGCAGCGGTGGTGACATGCTATGATTAAAAACCACACACACACACACACACACCTAGTAATAAAACAGCCCTGATATTCCAGCACCTTAAGTCCATAAGGAAGGCTTTTCACACTTGATGAGAACTTTAAAATAACCAATCCATTTTGAAGTGTTATATCTACAACTTTAGACTCCTATGGTTATATTTACAACTTTATATCTACAATTTATAACTTATATCTACAACTTTAGACTCCCAAGTTTAACCGTGTGAGGTTTTGTTATAACATTATAACATTTTTTACATTTTTTTTATATTTATTTTTTATAAAACATTTATAAAAGTGGAGGAGGTGAAAAACTTTTGATGTTGAGCATTTAAACGCAGCTGCTTGTTCATCTTGCGTACGGCACTAAAAGATTTCTCCACTTTTTTGCCGCCAGTTTCTGCCGGCACAATCCAAACAACGCTAATGGGCACAATTACACACACACACACACACACACACACACACACACACACACACACACACAGGACGTCAGAGTATCAGATATCTGCAATTCAAAGTGTCAACCGATGCATCAATGGAGGTGTAAAATGGCATGAGGAGACGCATTGTGAAAAACCAAACAAAAGCACAGACCCCCACGCACCCCACTACTCTCTCTCTCCCCCTCTCTCTCTCTCTCTCTCTCTCTCCCCCTATCTCTCTCTCTCTCTCGCCCTGTCTCTCTGTGATTGGATCCGTACTACACATCTCAACGGGATCAGATAAAGTGCTCATATTTCCGACAGTCTGAAAGGGCGGCAGCATCAGCCAGCTTTCCTTAATACATCTGGGACTGTTCCCAGGACCATAGGACTCATACGGGCGCGCACACACACACACACACACACACAGCTATACACAGATGTACACACATGCTCACAAACCCTCATACACACATAAATGCACTCACAGTCACACACACACTCAAAGACATACACATGCTCACAATAGATACACACAGACACATCCACTCACAGATATGAACACACACACAAACACAAACTCATACATATGCTCATGCTCACAAAACCATTCACACACATACACTCATGCTCCCTCACACAGCCATACACACACACACACCCATACACACATGCACTCACTGAGCCATGCACATACAGACATACATACTCACACACAGACTAATGCATACATAAACGTGCACAGAGCCACACACTCACACGTTCACATGGACAAACACACATTCACAGAACGGTACACACATTCACACACTCTGACATACACATACATACACTTAGAGAGGCATACACACAACATCCACACATCCACAGAGGCCTACAGATATGCTCAGACAGACATATGCACACATTCACACATCCATGCAGGCGCACACACACACACACAGGGCCAGAGGCAAAGCTCGCCCCCCTGGGCAGCTCTCTGGGGAGGGAGGGGAGGGGAGGCCAAGAGAAAGTGTTAGAATAGATAAGCGTTTCACTAAAGAATAGATGAGCATCTCACTAAGGCGTTCACACATGGACAATGCAAGTCCACAGCTCACACCATGTTCCTCTCCAGCTAAACTCGCTTACACCACATCAACAAAAACAGGCCATCCAAGAAGATACATTTACATAAATGTAAAATTCAGAACCATGGTGAAGAGAGTTTAAAGGCAGTGCTGAAGTCCAAGTAGCATTCAGATCACTCTCAGTGAATTATTATTAACTCTTACAACACAAAACTGAACTAATACTGAACACACCCACACCCACAAAATCACACATTTCTTAATATCGCCACAGACTAAATCTGACATGTTAGAAAAATTATTTTGACTCAAATACAATCCAAATACTTTGCCCAGGCCACATCCTCGGTGGACTGAGTCTAAAAGGGGATCAGGTTTCGTTTCCATTAATCATTTGTTAATTACAGAGGCATGTGGAGCGGATCAGGGCTTTCCTCACCACTGAAGCACCCGGTGACCTTCTGGCTTTGGGAAAGAGCCAGTGGGGCTACAAAGCTGCCACTGGTCCAGAGCGGAACTGGAGTGGTTCTGGTACTGTGAGGCACTGGGGGAGGGGGAGGGAGGGGTGCAGGAGGAACTAGACCACAGCTGGCCTCAAAACACCATAGATCCACTCCATTCTGCTTCACACATACTACCCATGCTGCCCAATGAGAACTAGAACCACATGTGTGTGTGTGTGTATGTGTGTAAAGCCTCAGACTTGGAGTGATTAAATGAAACAATGAAATAAGATACTGAATGTTTCAATAGGTCCTTAAATAACACTGAATAAAATAGAACACTGAATACAGCATAAACACGGCTGCTGTTGTAGTTAAATAAACTTAACAGTTGGTGGGAAACTGCAGAACTGACAGCAATATTAGATTAATAACAGCTAAAAAAAAAAGAATTTAAAAGTTTTTTTGTAGAAAACTAAGATCACAAAACCTACCACTTTATTTTTATCTTTTAAATGGATCTGCAAAACCCAACATTAATTTCGTATTCAAATATTCCACAAAAAGACGACGAATTAAACGAAATCAAATCAGAAGTAATACAGTTAAAAGGAGTTCTACCAACTCCTCTGTTAAATATTCGTTTTTATAAATGTAACATCCACCGGAACAAAGCTGCGTTCATCCTTCCTCTATTCAAAACCACGAGACCACTTTTCCTATACGAGAAGGCTCGAGCAACAGAGACAAAAGCCACAAAACAGGCTACTCGCGAAATAACTCACCCAAAACGCCTCGCCGGTGCGTCAACTTTCAATTTCCGCGTCTCATGCAGAAATAACTGCATGTGCCCCCTGTCGATATCTCGTCCTGTCGGTTTTTGTTAATTTGAAAATAATGCTAAAATCTTGGCAGACTTAAAAACAAACAAACAAACAAAAACCCGTTTCACAATCCGTTATGATTCTCCGGTATCAACAGCAGCACATAACAAAGCCTTAGCCGGCAAAGCGCGAGCCGGAGCGCGCAGTGAATGGGCAATAAGTAATTAGCATGGAGGCGGAGGAGGAGGGGAGGAGGAGGAGGTGGCGGCTGGCGGGGTAGCGAGGGCGGGGAGTGAACGCGGGGGGAGAGGAGTATGCATGTTATCAGAGGCTAGTATTGACAGCACACATCAGTCTCCTGCCTTGCTAAGCTCCTCCCAAGCTTTCAGAGCGGGGGGTGGGGTAAAAGGTTAAAACGGATCAGAGCACCCCCGATTCAGGTGGGGGAGGCGAGGGGCACGAAGTCTCCCGCTGGCCGCATTAGCGAGCTCAGACGCCCGCGGAAGGGGAGGGGGGGGGACTCGCCGTAACCCAAAGCCTATTCAGAAGTCCCTGGAGAACCAGCTGACAGACAGCTTTAAGTAAGCAGGAAACGCTGAGGCAAAAAATACGGCACAAGTCGTCGAGGAAACACCGACCTAGAGTCTAATTTACTAATCTGTCCAAGACAACAAAGAAGAGGCACGTTTGCTATATCTGACAAGGTTTATGTTCATTTTTTTTTCTGTTCCTTTTTTTCCGCGTGGAAGCGCAAAATAAGAAAAGCGAACACCATCACAACTTGATTTCACTTCGCCTTACCTATTTCCCCCTTCTGTTGAGCGTAAAGTCCAACTGAAGCAAAATCTGTAAGCCGTGTTAAGAGAGAGTATTGTTCTCAGTGTAGGTGAGCAAATCTGGAGCAGAGGTTCTTGCATTATCTTACACAAATAAGAACACTCCTGGTAGAAAAGCTGAGTGTAAAACCACACAGATCCAGTGATTACGCTGAGGCGAACAAAAGAGAAGCAGCTCGCAGCCTAACGAGGTCGAAGTCATTTTTAGTACAATTTGAGGGAGATATACAGTGAAACGACCGAATAAATCAATCTATTCATAACACATTTTGTATAAAATCCCCTGTGGTTGCAAACTCCCTCTTAATTCAAAAAGTTTCAGTGACTATCCCTTTACTTACAACTATATTCTATTCTCTTAAAAAACAAATCAACGGAACAAAATCTGTGCACATGCGATTAACACAGTTGTTTCTACAGAGATTCACACACATTTCACCAATGCAGTGAACAGCAACGAAAGGGGGGGGGGACTACTTATCTAAAGAAAAGCGCAAAAAGGAAAGATTTTAACATTAAAGTGAAATCAACGACTCGAGCGGCAACAAATAAGTGAGAACGTTTGCCCCTTTACTGACTACAATTTAGAATAAGCAGGATGCACAGAGGAAGTCAGTATGGACTAATCAAGGGCCATGTCTTCTCAGATCCTTTGTTTTGACTTCTCTATTGTTTCTTAGTTCTCTCTCACACACACACAGACACACACACACGTTTCACAGCCTGAGGATAAAACCACACAAAAAATAAGATATTCTGTGTCAGATATTCTGCCCCCCCCCCACACAAATACACTCTGCTAGGCTCATTACTGAAGCGTTTACTTGTTAACGATCATCTATTCAGTCAACAAAACAGAGTAAACGAATAACAAAGAAAACAGGTGTCCAAAGACGCTCTACAGTGTCCCACAGCCCCAGCCCACCATACCAAGAAGGGTGAACTCTCCCTGGAAACTCATCCGGGTAGATGTTTGTGGACATCTCAGGATTACCATTAGGACCCACACCGATAAGTTGATAAGTTACCTTTTAATTTATAGTGTTATTTGTGGGTTTTGTTTGTTTGTTTGTTTTTTTTTTAATGCAAAGCCACCACCTCCCTCTTCAATCATCATGACAATTTATTTTGTTACATCATGAAATATTCAGGCAACACATCAATTAAGGATATTTTCAATGCATGAGCCACAATAATATGGCTAATGGTTATTTTCTATTCTTCAGCATAAAAGTTATGAATGATCTACCATTAAAAACACATCACTGATCAGTACAGCCTTACACTGGGTTTGCCTACAGAAAAATATTTTTAGGCCCTTCTTTAGCATGATATAATTATTTGCAAGTAACTGTATAGTATGTCAGCTCTATAAAAATGCAGTATGTGAAGCTGAAAAAACTGTCAAGGTTTAAAGAACATGACCTATTTAATAAACAGCATGTTAATAATTAAATTAACTTCAAAATCCAAATGTAACTTAACCTCAAAACCCTTAAGGTAATGCCAGAATCTCTACTAATTAAGTGTTTTATTTTCATCTTTCCCTACTCTGGTGGACTGATGGACATGAATAACAGATTGCTAACTTAATGTGCTTAATTTAACTTATTATGAGTCAATGAAATTGTCAGCAGATCTGTGCTCAGACAGCAGGACATACATGGATCAAAACAAAACTGATCTGACCACTCACAGCCTGACAGACACTTCAATGAAAACCCTCCTGCACAAAGAGGGACTGATGGAGCTAGACATGAAGGGGTTTGCACAGCCACTGTGTCGCCGTGGCGATGGGGGATGGGGGTGACCTCTGCGCAACACAGGACAGAGAGCTTTATGGATAAATCTCTATGGCTCTCCAGGTGTACGAGAACAGTGCGGTCATTACTAGGCCTGATCTGGGATCAGTTCAGACTTTCCAAATTTCTGCAAATCCCCTAAAACAATATGACAAACTGATCAGAGTAGATGGGCTCAGGTTACCTCAGCAATTACCTTATCTGTAGATGAAGCAGTCTGTAATAAACAATCCTGTAAAACCACTATTACTACTAATTCCATGAACCAGTTAAAAAAACATCAATGATCTTTCCTACAGTAATCAGACGGGCAACAACTGCTCCGATCGGGATACAGTCAGACATCATACTTCAGTAAGTTACACGTGTCCGCTAACTACTGTAAATGTGGCAGTAATCACATCCATAGCGGCTCCCCCTGGAGTGCAAATACATGGTAGTACAGGCACCACCTGAACATCAGGAGAGACGGTCCATCAGAGAATGCTAGAGGCGTAACCCCACTTGACCATCTCTTCACGTCAGCCTTCAAAAAGCATACAGGGCCATAGTAAAAACTTCTTCCACCCAACGGAGGAAGGAGCGATGTGGACCATACGCCACCCGCACCCACACATCTACCAGTCAGACGGTGGGTGGCCAAGGTTCCACTCGGGGCCCAGGAGCTGTGCTAAAGCAGCACCCCTGCAGATTTACACCCCAGCAGGCGACAAGAGTCGGGCAACTCCAGCGCAGAGGCCATGCTCGGTGGAACCGCAGAAGTGCAGGTCATTAAAGAGATTTAAAGCCAAGGCACGTGCTTAGATTGGGCCATTCATCTGTCGCACTGAGAGCGTGTGCTGAATCGCCATTAAATCTACCCACCTGTAATAATTTTTTGTGTGTAAAAAATTATTACATGATTACAATATCGTATCATATTTATTAAGGGCTGTAAGTTCTTGCTGCGTGAAAACAGATCGAGCTGATCGATTGAGACAGACATTCAGGATATGATGATTAAAGAAAAACTCGATGCATATCCATGTTAATTAAATTAATTACCACATTAATTAAATCAATAACATAAAAGATTTGGTTATCAAAGCCGTCCAGTATTGTCAAGTTTCTTGTCTGAGAGGTATTTTCATTAGAGAGCACGCTTCAGTGAATAGAACCCTACTTTAGTGTTCTCACAGAAGATGATTAACAGAAAAAGGTGTCCTGTTGCTTTAGGGATGGAACAGGTAATGATTACCCACCATCAAACCCAATAAAGTCAAGGACATGGACATAAACAAAGACATAAAATCTAACAACAAGGGCAATAATACAATATCAGTCTTGCATTAATAAAATCATTTCATCTATCAAATTTTGGTCAATACTTATTTCAAATTACTATAAACAAATTTTTAATGGCTTAGTCAATAGACAACAGAGGCTTGGTAATTATCAAATTACCAAAAAAGATCAAATAATATCAACAATTTAAAAAATGAATTCAGGCAAATTACTAACCTTTGAAGTGGTGTGCTGTTCTGAAATCAATTATAATGGTTATGCTGGATCTGTGAACCAAAAACAAAAGCTCTGGTGCCATCTATTGGCAATGAATGGTACTTACAGCTATTGCCAGGTGGCTGTAGGCTGTGGTTGGTCAGCTGGCACCACCCCACGGGGAAGATGTCTCTGGAGTCATACTTGCACCAGTAGTCAAACGCTCCTCTCCAGCCGTCGAATGTAACAAAGATCTCAACTCCTCGCACATCTCCGATGGTGGCAGGGCAGATGAGGTAAGGGTTCTTTTTATCCACAGCTTCTAGCTTCATACCCGGTTTAAAATAGTTCACTGGGGGTTTGGGGGGCTCCTAGAGAAAGCCAGAAGAGAAACAAAGTAGAAAATGTTCACCTCTCACACAATTAGGATGAAAAATCCTTTCATGCAAAAGATGACATGCCTCATTAAGATTAGTGATGGCCCAACCTGTAGCAACTTTAGGTAAGGAGTTGAAGAACCATCTAGACCACATGCAAGCCTGCTGTCTCAGAGTGGTAATGGATATTTAAAATTAGACGTTAATGTCTTATTTCGATGTTAATCATCTAAAGTCCCACGTTGGGACAACGAGAAGGACATGGGATGGAGTTCCTGTCGTTCCTGTGCACGGTACCTTCTTAAAGGCCGAGGCTGGAGCCACCTCAGCTCCACTCAGTGTCCGCAGAAGAAACAATGGCCAAGATGAGGCGTTCATCCTGAACCCTGGAGCAGAGAGAGGGAGAGCGATAGAGAGCTCATTAACTGGTAGGTATGCCCAAGCCACAACAACACACAGCCACCTTGGTCTGAAAATGTATTACACTTTATTCATAATGCAAGTGCTTTGGTTGGCATATTCATCTATTTAAATTCACTTCTGTCATTATGTGATATAGTTACATAATTTCACAGTAATCTCCCATAATTTAAGAAACGCACCACACACTCAGGTCTGATCTGATTAAGGCCCTGGAAATACACAGGTTAGACAAAATAACATAGATATCACATTACAAATACAGATCCATGGGTGTCACATTATGTTAAACATGCTATATGTAAAACGGGTATAACAAAAAACACATTTTTACATATTTATTTTTTATTTAAGGAGTGTTAGGTAAGGATAAAACGACCTGAACCTGAGCAATGGGGGTTAAAAAAAGTAGTACAGTGTAACGGGTGGTCTGCTGTCTTTTTATATACATTGTGAAATTTTGCATTTAAAAAGAATGATTTCAACCCCCCCCCCAGTGTTCGTTTAACATGATGATGTGGTCACTAGTCAACAGTGATTTTGTTTCAAACAAACAAAAAACACATTTATTTTTGCATGTTTTCAGGATTTGTCTATTACCTACTTCTTGTTGTAGGTATTTTTTTTTTGAGGTAAAAAATGATGCCCAGTGTTATTGGCATGTGGTTGGTGTCCATGGTGATTCTGTGGTTGGTGTATATGGTGATTACATGGTTGGGGTCCATGGTGGTTATGTGGTTGGTGTCCATGGTAATTCTGAGATTGGTGCCATCAGGCCTGGTGCTGGCAAGTGGTTTTATAGTAGCCAAGCAACATTCAGCCATTTAATGCCTGTAACAAACACCTAAAGATGCTTCTATTCCATAATTATAATGCCTTTATAAGCACATTTCCACCTTTTTCATCTCTCAGTGAACTGTACGTGTTTGCTTTTGAAGGATTATCCAGGATCTTAATACACTAGTTTCTGGACCTGAGAGAATTACTAAGACACCTTAGAATAGCCTCAATTCTATGAATCAATGTGAATCAATTAGAGTATGTACCTCTGCATATATTCATTCATTTTATAGAGGAAACTCCTGTACTGAAAGCATAAATAAACACCTCACACACACACACACAGACACACAGTCTTGAGTTCTTACTCATCAGTACAGCTATTGATGATCACATCAAATAACCAATTATCTTGGATTCTACAGCATTCTGCCCTACTACCACTCCCACTACCATCTTACACCACTCCCACTACCACCCAACAACCACTCCCACAACCACCCTACACCACTCCCACTACCATCCTACTACCACTCCCACTACCATCTTACACCACTCCCACTACCACCCAACAACCACTCCCACTACCATCTTACACCACTCCCACTACCATCCTACAACCACTCCCTCCACCATCCTACAACCACTCCCTCCACCATCCTACAACCACTCCCTCCACCATCCTACAACCACTCCCACTACCATCCTACAACCACTCCCACTACCATCCTACAACCATTCCCTCCACCATCCTACACCACTCCCACTACCATCCTACAACCATTCCCTCTACCACCCAAAAACCAATCCCACTACCACCCTACTACAATACCATTACCACACCCACCGCCACACAATTACCACCCCACACCACTACCACCTTACTACTATATCAGTACTATCTCACCACAACCCCACTACCACCCCTCTACAACACCTCTACCATATATGCCTTAAATCTGTGTTATAAATGGATATTATTTGGGAGTTGTATAATCAGCAGTGGTTCTGAGGTCAAGAACTGACCAGTGAAGAACAGGGTAGTGGGTGGCTAGCATGCAGTCTGTAGTTGTACATGTATAAAATGTCCCCAATAGTGATCAGCAGGTGTAGATACAAGATGTCTGTTCCTAACAAAGTGGCTGGTATGTAGTGGTAACGATAACCTTCCCTCTGCTCTCTAGGGTGGACTAACTGCTCTGGGGACAGATCTATCCAAGGACACAAAAACCACTGGGAACAGAGACACATCAACGTGGAGGCGTCTGGGGATGGAGGCTCGCGTTAACTCACCCAGTGGGGGCTGCAGCATGTCACCGCCCCTCTCACAGGTGCCCACAGGCTGAATGTCAGACGAGTCAACCAATCGCCAGAAGTCGTTGGTGTTGTCGCTGCCATCCAGTCGTAAGCGCAGACGCACCCCCATCAGACCCATCACCGTGGCGATGCATACAGATGTAGAGTTCCGTGGGTCGTGAGCCTCAACTTTCATACCCACTACAAAATCGTTAGTGGGAGGGACTCTAGACTGAAGATGGGAAAGACCATAGCTATGTTTCCAAATATAGGGTTAACCCAGTCTTAAGCAGCTTTATCCTGCAGGTTTACAGAATAATGCATCACTATGAAAGTGTGAAACAAGGGAAAAGGAACAACCATTTGATGCTAACATATAAAAGATGTTATAAAGACCCATTGTTAGATATGGATATACTGTATATTATATACATACAGTTGAAACCAGTAGTTTACATACACTGAATAAAAAACCCTTTTTTTCTCACTATCTGATCTTAATTCAGACTCAACCTTTCCGGTTTTAAGTCAGTTAGAAATTATGCTAAATTTGCTAAATGCCAGAATTTTTATTACTTTCTACAAAGTCACAAGTTTACATACATTTCCTTAGCATTTGGTAGCACTGCCTTTAAACTTTATGACTTGGGTCAAACATTTTGGGTATCCTTCCACAAGTTTCTCACAATAGTTTGCTGGAATTCTGGCCCATTCCTCCTGACAGAACTGGTGTAACAGTCAGGTTTGTAGGCTGTCTTGCACTCACACACCTTTCAGCTCTGCCCACGAATGTTCTGTTGGATTGAGATCAGGGCTTTGTGTTGGTCACTTCAAAACATTGACTTTGTTGTCTGTAAACAACTTTGAAACTAATTTGGCAGTATGCTTAGGGTCATTTTCCATTTGGAAAACCCATTTGTGCCCAAGCTTCAACATCCTGTCCAATGTCTTGAGATGTCACTTCAATATTTCCAGATTATGTTCTTTCCTCATGATGCCATCAATTATGTGAAGTGCACCTGTCTATTCTGCAGGAAAACACACCCAAAATGATGCTGCCACCCCAGTACTTCACAGCTGCCACCCCGTCCTTCACAGTTGGGATGGTGTTCTCAGGCTTGCACTGTTCCCCAAGTGTAAAGATGGTCATTATGACCAATTAAACTAATTTGATTAAACTAAATCAAATTTAGTTTAATCAAACCACAGGACATTCATCGGAAAATTAAGGTCTTTGTCCTTGTGTACGTTTGCAAACTGTAATCTGGCTATTTTTATGTTGCTTTTGGAGTAATGGCTTTTTCCTCTCCAAGTGTCCTTCTAACCCCATGTCAGTCCAGGTTTTGTTTCACTGTGACAATGAATATCTCTTAGCAGCTTCAGCCAGCATCTTCAAAACGTCTTTTGCTTTTGTTCTGGGGTTGATATGCACATTTCACACCAACACATTCCCAGACATTCCCATCGTTTTTATACCTGCATATAACTGTTTGAGCGTGACATCTTCTGGCATCTGGAAATTCTACCCAAGGATGAACCAGACTCATGGAGATCTATAATTCTCTTCCTAATATCTTGGCTGATTTCTTTTGATTTTGCCATGATGTCACACAAGGAAACTAGGGTTAGGGTTAGAGTTTGTTGAATAAGATTGGACAGTGAGGTACAGTGTATGTAAACTTCTGGTTTCAACTATA
>JAOXYF010000020.1:4068368-4082842 GCA_028565775.1 Sternarchorhynchus goeldii | reverse complement strand
AGAATCTTACTAAACCAGACTGTAATATACTGTATACTGCAGAATCTTACTAAACCAGACTGCAGTATACTGTATACTGCAGAATCTTACTAAACCAGACTGTAATATACTGTATACTGCAGAATCTTACTAAACCAGACTGCAGTATACTGTATACTGTAGAATCTTACTAAACCAGACTGCAGTATACTGTATACTGCAGAATCTTACTAAACCAGACTGTAATATACTGTATACTGCAGAATCTTACTAAACCAGACTGCAGTATACTGTATACTGTAGAATCTTACTAAACCAGGCTGTAATATACTGTGGAATCTACTAAATTAGGCCATGGTATACTGTATAACTATAGTAGGATGTATAATCCTACTATACAGGATGTAGTATACTGTCTATCTTTGTTAAGCATGCTGTGGTATACTGTGGTATACTGTGGTATAACCCATTAAAGCTGGCTGTAGAACGCTGTAGAGCTTAGTACACTGTTGTGTTGTGTGAGATTCGGTGGCAGGAAGAGGAGATGCAAGCACGTGCGTACGTGTTTATACATCTCCATGCCGACCAGGCATGCCCACAACGATAGGAACATCCGACATCGTTGACCTTCTGAAGACCTTCTTATGGTCTCCATGGGTACAAATGCTTTTTGTTTTCTTTAACCAAACTGGCACTTTCATTTAAAAACTAAAAGAGCCAAACAGTTTCTTTTGCTTGCTGAGGTTAAGGTTAGGGATAGGGTTACGTGTAGGTGCTGGATTATTTAGCTACATATCAATGAAAGGTGAGGGCATGGAGAGTAAACAAGACAGTGTATGTGTGTGTGTGTGGGGGGTGGTGGGTGGGTGTTTGTGTGTATTGGCATTAAATTGGTGGTAGCAGCATTGAATTTGCTGATCAGAGGCCTGTACTGTTCAGCTGATTGGAGGCCTCTACTGTTCCCTGCCCTATGGGAATTGTCACCACATTGTTACTTCAGTGCCTTCTCTCTTCCAATAGTGTCACAGCTGGTGTGAAAGAGCTTGGTGTGAATGAAGGTTTGGGGCTTTGCTGGTGTACTGAAGTCATTTGAAGCTGGTGTGCCCCCAGACGCAAAGTCCCCATGACGAAGCTCTGTCATCACCTACACTGTGAGGCGAAGTGAGGCGCCGCACTGTGGGGCGAAGTGCTAGGTATGGGTGAAGTTTTTAAAGTTTGAGGATACAAAGTACGATTATGAAAAAGGGGAGAGGTAAAAAGGGAAAAAGACGCCTGGTGTGTGTAACACCAACTGCATAAAGGCCAATAACAAGTGCTGCCACTTTATATTATCTGTATGACATACTGTATTATTCAGTTATTGTATCTCCAACAACTGTTGATGATAATGTGAATTTTGACTCTGTATGTGGGATCAAATGGTGAGATGCAGAGGGATTCACCGAAACGCCCTTGACTTTTGTCAGGCATCGTAACAGAAGGAGATTGTGAGCGGAGCTGACAGTTGATTGTGCATTCGGTTTTCACCGTGTCAGTCTGTCGTAATGCACGGCCGTTTTCAAAACCAACCCCATGTCAGGCCAGCGTCATTGCGGGAGGTTCGGGGTTCTTGACGGCCGGTGTTAGCGAGCGCTCTGACACGTGCCTGCTCTAATAATAGAACCTCTGCTGCTTTGGCGAAGAGCAAATCGATCTAGAAGCTGCATTTTTGTCACTTTTCTGCTCCCAGTGAATATAAACCGGATGATTAAAGGCAGGTGAAAGCAGCCTAATCCCAACATGGAACTCCAGAGTGAATACCGGTCATGTTATCTAACCCTAACCCTAACCTCTGCTGTTGAGCCAGGTGTGTATAAAACACGTATGTTTCACTGTTCCGTGTTCCAATTTGAGCACTTGTGTTCTAACTAGGGTGCCTAACTAGTGTGTACAATCCATCTTTGGCACCATGTTATACATATGAGGTTAGTTTATTGCAAGGGACATAGCTTGTCTGATTGCTAATAAGCATATAGAGATTCCCTAGTTAACCCGCATTGATATGAATAGAGAGATTAGGTTTGTGCGTGAAGGGAAGTGTACTGTAGAGTGAGTCCAGACTATAAATAATAGGTTAAAGTGTGAGTTTGGAAATTGGTAAAGGATGTAGGTAAAAAAAAAATGCTTTACGGTGTATTGCTTTAATTACACTGAGGTTGGATATGGTGTTGCACACAGAAAATAAACAGATTGTATAGACTTGTATAGCAATTCCATTTGAGGATTCGGCATGGATGAAGCATTCAAATGGAAGAAGCTGAAATATGCAGACTTGGTGGCTGAGGTGAGAGAACGTGGGTGGCAGGTGTATATAAGGCCAGTAGAGATTGGCGCTGGAGAATTTGTAGCTGTCTGCCACATCTTTGCTTTTGGAATTTGGTTTCAGAAGCTGTAAGATAAGTGTAGCTGTATAGGAATGATCTGAAGTAGCCGTTGAGTGGCTGTGGATGAGGACGAGGAGATCACAGCCTAGTTGGGGAAAGGCATTTTAAAGATGGCAGCCTGAACGAGTGAGTAGACCATTGTCAAATCAGATCCAGATGGAAACAGTGGTGCTGAGCATGAATTAACACTGCCAGCAGGGCTTGGTATGGCCTTAGTCTCTAGGGACGACCATGTGAGTTTACAGATGTTTCGTGTTTGGATGGTTTAAAAGTGAGCTTGGGGAGGAGTGAAGTTAATTCAGTGAAACACAGAGGTAGGGAGGTGCCTATGTGATGATCCCCATGGCGAGACTGACATATTTGATTTGTGTTCTTGAAGGGCAGCAAAATTCTAATGCAAATTCTAAAAAAAAAAATCTGATCAAAATATTTTTATATTTTCACTGACAGATACCCTCTGTTTCTCAGTAGCAGAGAACATAAGAAATATTTCACCTCTGCGGCCCAGACCGTGCATTGTTGCCAGGATTTTGTATCAGCACCTCATTCACACTGGCCTGGTGATGTCAGCAGTGATTAGCAGTAAAACACAAGAGCTGAGGTGGTCGGACAGAAGTGTGAAGTCCCTAGTCCTTCTCCAGGAAATACTACCCTATTCAGAACAGTGCTGGATGCTGAAGCAGAGGAATCACATGGCTAGGCCATGACCATAAACCCCAAACACAAGAAGATCAAAACTGGAAAAAATTCTTTAATAGCTAAAAAACAGTAGAACTACATGAACTATCTCCTCCCTTACTAAGTAAAGCATCCCAGTGAATGTGGCCAGTAGCCACTGCAATCTTTAGGAAGTTGTGATTGCAAACATCCAGCAAGCTGTCATAATTTACCTTGGCACAATAGTTAGATTAGTTAGAGTTAAATTTAGCCTGTTTAATTTCCACACCAAAATGTTCTGCAGTACTTCATTCCAAGGAGAAGCTAGATAGTGAAACTAAGAATAGTGTTCTTAAATGCTATAATGGTGTTCTTAAATGTTTCTTCTACTAACATGAAAAACAGATTATAGGATTAAAACTAACAAAAAAATTATAGATTACAGGATTAAAATCGAAATAAAAATACATTACAGGATTAAAACTAACAAAACATCAAAATAGACTACAAGATTAAAACTAAAATTACAGAATTAAAAATAACAAAAAAAATTAAAATAGTTTACAGGATTAAAACTAAAATTACAGAATTAAAAATAACAAAAAAATTAAAATAGTTTACAGGATTAAAACTAAAATTACAGAATTAAAAATAACAAAAAAATTAAAATAGTTTACAGGATTAAAACTAAAATAAAAAATAGAGTACAGGATTAAAAGTAATAAAAATTATTTGCCAGTTTCAGAAAGATGGATGGATGGAAGAAAATTAATAATTGCTTCATGAAATCTCAGGTTTCACCATGATTTGTTTTCATTCCATGTGAATATGCATTGTTACATGTTTAGTTTTGATAGGTTTATGAGAATATGGTAGTATAATAATGACTGACTGCCTCCACAGTGACACTTCTGAGTTCCTGTTTTGATTGAATATAGAATTGAATCTGGTAAAAAAAAAAAAAACAGGTAAAATACTTTTAGCAAGTTTATTAAGCATATACATAAATTTTATTATTTTAATGTCTGATGACACCATTATTTTAATGACTGATACACTGCATATTTGTAAACTGAAAACAAATGTCATGATCGATGAGCATTTGGGGGAAGAGCTCCAGAGATGAGGTGGGAGACTGGCTGGAAGGAGGTTATCCTTCAAGGAGGACTCCCCGTCTGCGTACCATTGACTCTCTGCGGGGGAATCTCTCTGTCCACCTGCATCTTAAGTGAGATGCCTCCCCCCTCCTGTGAAAAGAAAAAAGGAAGTAGGGGTGGGGTAGAAGCCTGGGGAGCCTCCTTCAGAAACCTACCCAGTTGAGGAGGAGGGGAACCTGCTTCACCCCCTGTGGTACTCATGAGTCCTATCACTTGAGCTTTGGACTAGAGGGCTTCCCCAAGCTTCCTTCAAGCCCCTCTAGAGGGGATGGAGACAGACTCGGAGGAGTGCAGCATGGAAGTAGGGGAGCTCCCTAGCAACTCAGAGGATGGGTCGGGTCTGCGGTTAATCGCTGCACCATGGACCAGCTAGCGCCACCCCAGAGCCAGTGCTTGCTGCCCAGAAAACAGGGTGTTCCCTATCAGGGGTTCAACACGGCCTCCAGACAGGGTGGAGGCGGAGGTCCATATGTCCTCCACACCAGGGGACTGTACTGCTTGGTGGCATTCCAGGGGGCAGCTGGTCTACACCCTCAAGTGGATCCCCCATAATTATGCCTTTTACCATCCCTATATGTGTCCCTAACACTGTCCCTGTCTGTCCCACTGTTACCCTTTTTTTCCTGCTGCTTCTCCAGTCTTTGTGCCTGCCGCCATGTCGGTCTCTGTATTTGTTTTGTCTCAGGGAAGGCATCATAGGTGTGGCCATGGTCGGCACCACCGCTCTGGGAGTAGCGCCCTTCGGTAGAGGGTACTCCACCGAATTCTCCCTCAGACTCGTATGTAAACTGAAAACGAATGCCTCACACGTATCACGTCACAGTTGGTTCGTGCTAAATGAAGTAAGGGTGAGTTGGCATTTGTGGCAATGCACCAGTTCACGCTGTTTGTTTGTCTGTTCACATCATTTTGTTTTTGAGGTAATTGTTTATGTGACAACAATCAGGTGGGGCGAAAGGACATAGATCCACCGTGACACTGAAGAGTGTATTTGAATTCCGGATAGTTCCGATCATCTGGCTTTTGAAAAGTTATGTCACAAAAATTGTAGCATTAGCATTAGCTGCTTCTACTGGTGCATCAGGGTACAGCCTTAAGCCTTCTGTAAACCTTCCATATACAGAACATTTAATATTTTGTACCCATTTCACATTACAAATTTTAAACAAAAATACTATCTATGAAAGCTGCATCAGTAGTTCTGCAGATAGTGAGTAGATATATTACTGAATCTTGGAAAATCCCACAGCGTGTGCAGGGTGGTATTCAGGAGAATCTAGGCACCTCCGGAAGAAGGAACACCTGCCCCAGGTGCCAAAGAGTCTACTGTTTACGTGGAATACAGTACCTGCCAGCCACATACAGCCTCATTTTTATGGACACCAAAACATGGAATGTGAAAAAAATGTTTTGATATTGCTTTAGCTCAGTGATTATGGAAGGTAATTTGTTGAACTTTCCTGGAGCTTAGAACATACAAGTTCCATATTTGACAAATCTGGGAATCTGATCCTCTAGAAATCTCTCTCTGTCGCTCTCTCTCTCTTTCTTTCTCTCTCTCTCACTCGGAGTACTGCTGGAGAAAGGCTGTGGCCACAGCTTGTGAACAGTGTTGAGTTTTGGGTCAGAATCACAAGGGTGATGTGTGTTGTGCTGCCTCAGTCTGTCTCACACTGGAGACGCTAATAATGGACATTTTAGATGATCTCTTTGAAGATTCAAACCAGTTTGCATAACTAATACTGCGTGTTTATTTCACTTTAGAGGTCTCTGCAGATTGCCCTTCTGTAAGAGATCGCCCTCAAATTCTCATGGCCTGTACTGAACAAAACTATCTATCTCAAATTCCAGGATGCCCCTGAAAGAACCAGGATCTCATATCTTGTAATTCTGCTGTCTGCCTGTTATCAGCAGGTATTTACTTTTATGGCATTTGGCAGAATGTCTTATCCAGCAAGATATTTATTTTACTCAAAAACGAAACCCATGACCTTGGTGTTAATAGTGCTGTGCTATACCTACTATGCTATTCCATAGTCATGACATTTGGAAATTAGACACTGCAGTAAGTGTAGGTGGGGGACGTCTAAGTGGTGAAGTGTGAGTGGTGAAGTGTAGGTGGTGAAGTGTGAGTGATGAAGTGTGAGTGGTGAAGTATAGGTGGTGAAGTGTGAGTGGTGAAGTGTGATTGGTGAAGTGTGAGTGGTAAAGTGTGATTGGTGAAGTGTAGGTGGTGAAGTGTGAGTGGTGTAGTGTAGGTGGTGAAGTGTAGGTGGTGAAGTGTGAGTGGTGAAGTGTGAGTGGTGAAGTGTAGGTGGTGAAGTGTGAGTGGTGAAGTGTGAGTGGTGAAGTGTGAGTGGTGTAGTGTAGGTGGTGAAGTGTAGGTGGTGAAGTGTGAGTGGTGAAGTGTGAGTGGTGAAGTGTAGGTGGTGAAGTGTGAGTGGTGAAGTGTGAGTGGTGAAGTGTGAGTGGTGTAGTGTAGGTGGTGAAGTGTAGGTGGTGAAGTGTGAGTGGTGAAGTGTGATTGGTGAAGTGTAGGTGGTGAAGTGTGAGTGGTGAAGTGTAGGTGGTAAAGTGTGAGTGGTGAAGTGTGAGTGGTGAAGTGTAGGTGATGAAGTGTGAGTGGTGAAGTGTGAATGGTGAAGTGTGAGTGGTGAAGTGTGAGTGGTGAAGTGTAAGTCATGAAGTATGTGTGATGCTTTTGGGATCTGCATGGGTCCCTCAACTAGCCAGTGTTTCTTCTGCATCTGTGTTCTGCCTTTCAAGGCCACAGTCACACAGCACACTTTCACAGCACTGTAATTCTACACGGAAATAGTATGCTTCAGGTCGAGTTACCTCCACTACTACCTAGCTGTGTTAGCGTATCGTGTTATCACTCTGTCACTCCTGTACGGTCATGCAGTACCTCAGTATCAGGCGAGTTTAGTATCCCCTAACTCATTCACATCGATTCCTGAAGGGTTCAAAAATTAACAGGTGTGTTAAAGAGAGATTTTGAGTTCTTTTGGCGTGTAACTACTTTCCCAAGGCCCAAAGCATGGGTGGATCTCCTGGCTCTGGTAAGCCGTTGGAGTGGCTACAGCACCCAGCACTCAGAAACAAATAGGCCTGGTGTGCTGATCTGAGAGCCATTGTTTTCTGTCCTAAGAGAAGAAGCCTGTGCTTGCAGAATAATGTGGACGTTGTGAGCGTGTGTTAAAGGGAGCACAATGGACATGTAGTAATACTCAGTGTCCTACTGCCCGGCCAGATAATGGCTCATCATTGTATTCCATTGAATATGACAGAATTAGAACATCAGCTGTGATCATAGCATATTGTTGCATGGTTTTGGGTATTTTTCCGGATTTCCCTGCTTACATTTCTTTCCAGGATTCCTACGTTTGTTCGGGATAAATAAGGCCTACTTGGAGCAGTGCACGCTGGGAACATGTTTCCACGAGGCAGCGTATGATATATAACACAAACATAACGTGACTCTATTGAACATGTCTGAGGTTCAGCCATTTTCCTGTGACCTCTAGTAGAACAGGTAAGCTCTGTTGTCACAACTCCCACTCCTTCCTCCGCAAAACAGTAGCAAAGCTATTTCCACTAACATCCCATTCCAGCTGCACAACAGTTGCCGTGACGAGAACTCCCTGCTCCCGGGGCTAACGGCTCTGCCCTGCCCCGAGAACCGTTCCCGCTCGCGATTTGAGCGCATCCCTGCCGCGTTGCCTTTTGAAGCGAGGACGCCGAACAGTGGAAGATTGCGACACGAAGGCTTTGTAGCGCCTGTTAGGGCACAGTTGGTTACTGAGATAAGATGAAGACTGGATGATCAGATGCACTCCCTGGGGGCTTGTCAATATGACAATGACTTGCCTGCAGAGAAATTAAGCTTTTTGGAACACAATGTTCTAGAAAATTTGCATGCAGATCTAGAATACAGACTATAGACTGGTGGAACGTACTAGATATTGTTACATCACCACAGCAACTCTTAGGCAATCATATTAGGATCTGGTGATGCTATTGATTATACTTCCCTTGGGCATATGCTTATTTTGAGCTTGATAAATGCAGGGTTGTGAGAGGGAGTGGAGTTTTAGGCACTTGAGGATGGAGTGCTAAGAGTGATGGTGGTTTAGGCCCTCCGTGGTGAGAGGGTTGGTAACAGGAGTATCTTTTAAGGCACTGGCTCCAACAGAGAGCAACATAATTCAGGCATCCAGTGGCACACATGGACATGGAATGTTGGAGATTAACCAAACAAGCTGCTGTGTGAAGTAGATTGACTGTATTACTGTACTGCACAAACCTGAAAGTGTATTTCACTATAACAGGTTTTGAGCAACACGCCGATACGATACAAGCCCACAGCGAGATCAAATTATATTATTTCCAAATAAATCAATCTTCCGTTGATCATTATGCAGTTCACCTCCTTTCTAAAACCATTTATGGGTGAATCATTTTACTCGTTAGGACAGAAGGACTTCAGTAGCGAGTGCTGGCGCGGTGTGGCCCTGCCGATAGCGTTACGTTGCTGTGTCACTGCAAAGAGTGTGTGTGTGTGTGTGTGTGTGTGTGTATGTGTGTAGGGGGTTGTAGTGAAACAGGAGAGTGACTGGGCAGAGAACACTGAGCGCACTTTAACACCCAGAGCAGCAGGGCCCCAATGTGGGTGAGGGAGGGGGGGCGTGGTGGTGAGACCATTCGGAACGGCTTCAGCACCGGAGTCTACAGCCAACCACTACCAGTCCTGCACCATCATTATGCCATCGTTATAATGCAAATACTAATGAACAGTGACTGTCATTATAAATTAGTGATATCATTAGTAACAACAGGTGCTTTGACAGTTTGGCTTTAAATGGAAATAACAGACAAGCAGTTTAGATTCAGCCACAATTCACGTAGTCGCTGTGAAATATAACGTTTATAATTAATGGCTTCGTGTGAAGAGGGGTTTTTGGCAGCTTCATTGTATTTCAGCTGAAGATGTTGCATGTTTGACTGGATCCTGTGGCACCCAAGAACTAAGAACTATAATCAGGATTAGGATCTTAGGGCAAATCCTGGTCCATTTAAGTCTAGGGCTAGACCTAATCAGTACCTGGAAAACTATCTCTCAGAGAAGGTCTCCATTGGGTTTCAGTGGAGTATTAAGAGAAATGAACTCTCTCCCATCACATTGGAGTTGGACTTTACACTAAGCACTTTGCATATCTGTTTCGCAGGAGACGAAGGAACTTGTGGCCATAAAGAAGTTTAAGGACAGCGAAGGTAAATCATGGTTGAACAATGCGGTTGGTTAGCTGGCACCGTTGATTGGCTGGCACATCCTCTGCTACACTACCACCTTCAGTGTTTTAGTGCTTTCAACTATGCAAATTACTCTTACTTAATATATTAGCCTAGCCAATAAATAACCCATACCATTTTAATTCTTAATGCATGCTAATGTGTGCTAGTAATTTTTCAGCAGTGGTCTAGTACTCTCATACTGCACTGAAATTTGTAAAATAAATAAATAAATAATAATTACAATCTTACTAGGAATACCATAGTTGATGATTGTAAGCTGTATGAAGTATGTTATAAGCATGTTATAAGTATATTATAAATATATGTTTATAACATGTTATAAGGCACTGTTGTAAGGTGTTATAATGGGTTGTGATCTGGTTCATGGTTAACTGCACCTCCATCACCTCCCACCTCCTTGCAGAGAATGAGGAGGTGAAGGAGACCACCCTGCGGGAGCTGAAGATGCTCCGCACGCTCAAGCAGGAGAATATCGTGGAACTGAAGGAGGCATTCCGTCGCCGTGGGAAACTCTACTTGGTGTTTGAATATGTGGAGAAGGTCAGTGCAAAATGTGTGCTTCATCAGGTGTTTCCCAGGGCTGGTGTAAGCAAAGGTCACTCCAGGGCTGGTGTATACCATGTATCACATGTTAGTTTGTCCATTATATTTAAAAACATGGAATTGTAGTATGTTGCGCACAGACTGGACTAGCTGCTGGACTCTAAGCAGCCAAATAGCTCCCCCTCTGTGTTTTACCTGGTGTTTATCTGCTAATTATCTGGAGAATGTCAAATTCAATGCTCATTCTTTACCTGGTTTTTACCTGGTAATTATCTGTCAAAACTAACCATATCACAGCTCACACCAGTTCAGGAACTGCACCAGATCACATCTCACACCAGATCACAGCTTATACCAGCTCAGGGCCTGCACCAGATCACAGCTCACACCAGATCACAGCTTACACCAGCTCAGGGCCTACACCAGATCACAGCTCACACCACATCACAGCTCACATCAGATCACAGCTTACACCAGCTCAGGGCCTGCACCAGATCACAGCTCACACCAGATGACAGCTCAGGGCCTGCACCAGATCACAGCTCACATCAGATCACAGCTCACACCAGCTCAGGGCCTGCACCAGATCACAGCTCACACCAGATCACAGCTCATATCAGCTCAGGGCCTGCCCCAGATCATAGCTCACATCAAATCACAGCTCATACCAGATCACAGATCACACCAGGGCCTGTACCAGATCATGTGCTTACACTTTGTCACTTAGATGCTGCTTTTAAAGATTCATCTCAGTAAGAAACCAAACCAAAGTATTTGTGAGAATCCATGTTTTATACTGAAAATCTGTGTGGGACTGTGAGCACCTAAACTTACCCCTACATAACCAAAGTCAAAGAAAACACAACAGAGCAATTTATGTATATCGTGTACATGTTGTTTAATTACTTCATAGATTGTTTTGTCTTTAACTACTCCACAAATTGTACTGTGTCTCAGTTTCTGGACTGAATTGTGATATTTTATGCTTTAGTGAGCACTTGGAAATTAACTATTCAGTGTATCCCTCAGCAGGTGCTTATAGTCTTATAAACATTGCCTTTCTAACTGTCTTGATATCATGGCTTTATTCCAAACAAATGCTGAATGAAGGTGACACAGGTATCATTCCTTTGGTGTATGACACTCCAGAACATGCTGGAACTGCTGGAGGAGATGCCCAACGGCGCCCCGCCTGACAAGGTCCGGAACTACATCTACCAGCTGATTAAAGCCATCCACTGGTGCCATAAGAACGAGATCGTACACAGAGGTGAGCGAGGCTTCACGAAACCGCATTTCCTGATCACAGATCAGCTTGGACCAGCTCAGGGCCTGCATCAGCAAGCACTATTATTTTCGCTCCTGGTCAGAGCTTCCCATTTTGCTGACGTCTTCCCTGTGTCTCCCCTTAGACATCAAACCGGAAAATCTCCTCATCAGCTCTAATGACGTTCTCAAGCTGTGCGATTTTGGTGAGCTGTCCTATCCATCCACTCATCTGATCTTAGATCAGCGACACCCTTATTTCCTCAATTCATTGTGCGAGACCTTTCGACTCGTAACTGACCCTATGTAAGATATGAATAGCATAATGGAACTGTCTTGTCCTGTGTGCCTGTGTGATTTACTTACCAATTAGAATCTGATGTAACATCAGCAATGCAACACCCAACAACCCTCACCGAACTAGGAGTTATAATTGCATGTATATAACTGGCTGACTACTGTACATGCAGTTATTCTACCTGAGACCAACATGCCCCACCTGCTGGAGGATGAGTGTTACTGCACAGGGGGGGAAAAAAGTCACGCATCATATGATTTCAGCAGCAGCTCACTGACTGCCATGGCGAAACTGCATGACTCACTGGGGTCTGCAGCTACACACTTTTCTCAAAGACTTCTCATATTTTTAGCCCAGAGAGCACAGTTCGATTAATTGAGCAACCAGAATATTGTTAACAGTCTTGCTCACGTCACCTGTCTTTTTCCCTTTATTTGAATAATCGTAATAATAATACAGTCGGTTTATTCACATACTGCCTTTCTTTGTCTCTGGGCCATGTTGCCTTTGTTGTTCAGCCAATAGAAAAAAAGGCATGAGCCAAACAAGAGTGCAACCGTGGGTAAACAGTAGGGTTTCTTCAGGCTTTCTGAGGGAGGGACAACAGCCACTTCAACATGACTATTAATCAGAGATATGAGACAGAGACAGAGAGAGACAGAGAGAGAGGGGGGAGGGAGGAGAAGATAGAGAGAGAGTGGCAGGGAGAACCCTGTGGAAAAAAGAGGAACTTTCATTGTGGTTGTTGCTGGAAGTCTGTGGGAGTGGAGTTGAGTAGAATAGAGTGAATTGTGTTATAGAGACTGTATAACCCAGTGGTCTCCCATTCTGTGAGAGCCAGATTCGAGTAACACTCCCATACAACGGAATGCACAGAGAGATCATATTACATCATTTACAAACAAATCAACCTTCTGCAAGACCTGCCGTTCATTACAGCGTTCAGAGCTCTTCTAAAGCAATTTACGGTGAATCATTTTGCTCGTTAGGACAGAAGGACTTCAGTAACGAGGGCTGGTAGAGTGGTGGCACAGGAGGGCCCCGCTTGTAGCGTTAGCGTTAGCTTTGCTGCGTCAAGAGAAACAGGAGAGCAGCTGGGCACCGAGACGTTGTGAAATCTTTTGTCAAAGAATCTGTGTGTCGTAGAGTCTGTGTGTCATCGAGTCTATATGTCATAGAGTCTGTATTTCACAGAGTCTGTGTGTTGTGCAGCCTGTGTGTCATGGAATCTGAATGCCCTGGAGTCTATACATAATGAGTCTGTGTGTTATGCAGTCTGTGTGTCATGGAGTCTATACATAATGGAGTCTGCGAGCTGTATGTGTCATGGTGTCAGCATGTCACAGTCTGTGTTGTGGAATCTGTGAGGAGGAGTCTGTATTATGTAGTCTGTGTATTCAGGAGTCTGTGTTCCAGAGTTTGTGTTCTGGAGTCTGTGTTACAAACTACCCAGAAGCAGTGCTGAGTGTTTGCCAGGTTCTGTGGAGGAACTCAGGCATTAAGATAATACTGGTTGGAGATGATGTGGACTGACTGTTGGGTGTGTGTGACAACTGGTGAGTTTTTTAGTCTGACTATAGTTTTGGCAGAAAATATCACCAAACTGCAAATATCACTTCACATTAGTTAAGACTTTAGTTATGAATTAATGAAGCAGAGTTTTTCCATGTTTCTTGGTAGAGGCATTACAATAATATTACGAATTGGAAAAACACGCTGTTTCAACGGTGAGTGAAACAAATGCTATGCTAAGGTTAAGCATTCTGCTAGAAGATTTGTCAAAAATTTCGTTATCATATCAGGTTATCAATAATCAGACCTGAATAACTAGTCCTGACGGGAGCAGTTTGCAGGACTTGACAGGACCTGTTTGGTCTGTGTTGAGTTAGAACAAATTGAGTCTTTTTCTCTTCTATCACTGTCATCTATCTATCTATCTATCTATCTATCTATCTATCTATCTATCTATCTATCTATCTATCTATCCATCCATCCATCCATCCATCCATCCATCCATCCATCCATCCATCCATCCATCCATCTATTTATTTCTGCTCCTCTTCTACCAGGTTTTGCACGTAATCTCTCTGAAGGCAGTGACGCTAATTACACAGAGTACGTGGCTACTAGGTGGTACCGTTCTCCTGAGCTACTCCTGGGGTGAGTGCCATGCACACACACACACACACACACACACACACACACACACACTTACACACATCCCAGCTGGACTGGTGATGATGTACAGCCATAACGCTGAGTAAAATATTCGCCACATCTCTCTTTCTTAGCACCTTCATGTGCTGGATACGCTCATATTTAATAAAGGTGTGGTGACGAGTGTTAACATGTGGGGTATGCAGTTTTCTGACATGTAACTATGAGGACTAGAGTCACAGATCATGTTGAACCATGGTAGTTTAGACGTGGTTCTTTGGTGCCTCTTTGTTCTGATGATGTTTTGTGTGCTACCAGAGGAGATGACTGCAGTGGAATGTTATTTATTTATTTTTTTAAAGTCTCGCCATTTAAATTCCACCCACTCAAATGTTCTCGGCCTCCCTCTCGCCGTGTTTCAGAGCAAAAATGTGTCTTTCAGTCTGCTGTTCTTGTCTTCTCTCTCTCTCTCTCTCTCACTCTCTCCCTCCTCTCTCTCACTCTTTCCTTCCTTCTTTCTCTCACTCTCTCCGTCCTTCTCTCTCTCTCTCTCTTGCATACATCGTTCTGTCCTGTGAAGGGACTATAAAGATAGGGGATGTAGGGGATAGGGAGTCCAGGGCATGAAGGGACTATAAGGAAGATAAGGGATATAGGGGATAGGGAGTCCAGGGCATG
>JAOXYF010000020.1:4036218-4067371 GCA_028565775.1 Sternarchorhynchus goeldii | reverse complement strand
GGGATAGGGAGTCCAGGGCATGAAGGGACTATAAGGAAGATAGGGGATATAGGGGATAGGGAGTCCAGGGCATGAAGAGACTATAAGGAAGATAAGGGATATAGGGGATAGGGAGTCTAGGGCATGAAAGGACTATAAGGAAGATAAGGGATGTAGGGGATAGGGAGTCTAGGGCATGAAGGGACTATAAGGAAGATAAGGGATGTAGGGAGTACAAGGAATGTAGAGAGGAGTGTTAAGAGTCTGTTTGTGTTTCTGTATATTTTGTCACCTTGTACAGTACAGTTCAATATAGCAATCTAACAAAATATTACTAAAACAAACTCCAACTGCCAATAAACATTAAAAATATTAGCTTGTAATGTAATGACGTTTATTTAAGTGTTTATTTTGAAATTGATCTGAAATTGGTTGAATATCACAGCTGGCAGGAGTGAATACAGTCATCCCCACTGAGTAGCAGAAAAACAGTGTTTAGCATTAGTGTATAGTGTAAATGCTTCAGAACCACAGTAACAGCACAAAAACAGCCAAAATATGAAAGATTTTACACAGTGCTAAAAAATTAAGAGTGTTAACTGGCCAAGACAAACCCAGTTTAGACAATTAGCCAGATAGAGTTTTAGGTTAGCTAGCTAGCTAAGTTATACTTGGAACAGAGAAACATTAGCTTAATATCATTTATAATTTATATTTTACATTTTGTATGTAATGGTAACATTGGAGGGGAAGCTGGTTTACCTGCATAAACATATAAGGTTTCTGAGCGGAGTTATCTATGATCAAACGAGGCCTTGCTAGTTTACAATTTTTTAAATAAAAGTACTAATTCAAAACAAATATTTGTACATACCTGTCCATATACAGCCAGAATACTCATTGGTGGCATTGTCACTTTAATTAAGTGTTTTCCAACCCAGTCCTCAGGGCATACCTCTGCCCAGGTTCCCAATACATTTGGTTGGAGCAAAAACATGGAACCGGCTGGAGGGCCCCGAGGACTGGGTTGGGGAACACTGCTTTAATTACACCAGCAAACCCCGTCTTGAAATAAAAAAAAATGTCAAGGCTTTTGGATAGATTCAGGCTTTGCTTAAAGTATGTCCCCGGAGTTGGAGTTTCTCTGGTCATTTGGATAGATTTCTGTCAAATACAACTAGCTTTAATTTAAGCAGATAATCTCGTTTGATTCCTGGTTCTGACATTATCCCTCATAAACTACATTGCAGAATGTTTTGCCTCTCATCCCAACTGAGGGGGCGTGCTGAGAAAGTGACATCAGCGCACATCCTCTAAATATAAAGCAGCTTTCTTCATGATATGAGGACCTTAAACATGAGCCTTGCTGGGTTTTGGCAGGGCGCCCTACGGAAAGGCAGTGGACATGTGGTCAGTGGGGTGTATTCTGGGCGAGCTGAGCGATGGTCAGCCCTTGTTTCCGGGCGAGAGTGAGATCGACCAGCTCTTCACCATCCAGAAGGTCCTGGGCCCTCTCCCGCCTGAGCAGATGAAGCTGTTCTACAGCAACCCACGCTTCGCTGGTCTCCGGGTGAGAACCATACCCATCTGTCCAGCAGTGTCATGCCCTCTGCTCCTCTCCTCTTTTCCTCCCCTTTCCTTTGTCTCTCCTTCTCCACCCTCTTCTCTTCTCTCATTTTTTCTCCTCCTATCTTATATTCTTCTTCTCTTCTTTTCTCTCCACTCCTGGTTCTTGTAGATGACTATGATGTAGATGGTACTGGCTTGATCTAGCTTGGTGGGTCACTCCATACTCAAATATACAGACACATACACACACACACACACACACACTCACATACTCACACACACACTTTGCATATGTGCAAAGAAAAACCTACCGAAAAGTTATGCACATTTTTAAATATCTGGTTCCCAAGACATGTCTAAGGGTGATCTGTAATGACTGCAGTAATACTGCAGCTTTGCAGGGATTTGGAGGGGTTGTCTGGGTCACAGGTGTGAGTGCAATAAACACAGGTGTGCTTACATCTTCTAGCCCATCGGAGACTTTGTTCAGCTCAGAAGCTCCTTCACCAAAGCTTCAACTCTGTCCGAACAAGCGGGTCAAGTGTGTTTCTGTGTGTGTGTGTGTGTGTGTGTGAGGGTGTGTGAATTTGTATGTTTGTGAGTGTGTGTGTGTGTAAGCTATAGATCCATGGTGAGAAACTGGCCACTGAACCCCAGGCCCAGTCACCCATACTTGTGACCAAACTCATTTTTGTCTACAGTGTTGTCTATCTAAAAAAAGGAAATTAACTGAAATTCAAACTATCATGGGTTTAACACCTCCCGCCTCACCCCTCCCCTTCTCTCTCTCTCTGTGCCCTTGAAATGTATGTGACAGTTCCCCACGGTCAGCCACCCACAGACACTGGAGAGGAGATATCTGGGCATTATTAGTGGCTTAATGTTGGACCTGATAAAGGTAAAGCACTGCGACATTGCATGTGATGACAGTTCAGCACGTGATGACAGTTAAGCATTGTGATGACAGTTCAGCACGTGATGACAGTTAAACATTGTGATGACAGTTAAGCACATGATGACAGTTAAGCATTGTGATGACAGTTAAGCATTGTGATGACAGTTAAGCACGTGATGACAGTTAAGCATTGTGATGACAGTTAAGCACGTGATGACAGTTAAGCATTGTGATGACAGTTAAGCACGTGATGACAGTTAAGCATTGTGATGACAGTTAAGCACTCTTTTCTGAACTCAGAAGATGGTGTCACCTGCGTGTCTGAACAGGGCTTTTTCCACAGCACCCTCAATTTGAGCCCGTCCGAACCCAAAACACCACATCTGTAGGTCAGCATGTAGCATGATGCCAAAGGGGGACTTTTTTAAAGCAGACCAGAAAGAATCAGATGGAATCATTTCATTAGACTCACTGGGTTTGTTAACCCTAGAGCTGGACACATTCTGTCAAATGTACCCCGTAGCTACAGAGTCAGTTTGCGGTAACACCTACGCCACCTTGTGGAGCTTCTCCTGCATCTATAAACAGATTTCACTAATCTCTCCAAGATCAGTGCATATATTTCTTGTTTGTCTGAGTTGTTATCCGTGGCTCCACTGCGGATGGATGCTGATAGATGCTGATGAATGCTGATGGTGTCTCTTCCGATCCCTCGCAGAGCCTGCTTCAGCTGAACCCAGCCGAACGCTTTCTTACTGAACAGTGCTTGAACCATCACGTGTTCCAGGGCCTGAGAGCCCTGGAACGACCCGCTGTGCCCTCCCCCACGGTCCCTCGCTCGTCCAAGAGGAAACCCTACCACGGGGACAACACCATCCCTAGCCGGTCAGCCTCCGACACACTGTACTGAAGATGCTTTCCTGCACTGCTGTCTATCGTAATGACTACTTTGATTGTCATTTAGCAGGGTGTAAGTACAAAGTTAACAAAATGCAGTCAGCATCTAAAGAGAAGTGTAAAACAGCAAGTAGATTATGTAATGCAGAAGACTATGTGTAACAGTAACAGTAAATGTGTATATGAGTCTAGAGATCTGGATTAATATAATCCAAGATAAAGTAATGACTAGAGTTCAGAAACCTGGATTAATATATATTAATTTAATCCAAGGACATAGATCAGGGATGGATGTAGGAAATCCAGACAGTACCAAACAGTTATTCATAAGGTAAAGTGGATTGATGGTAGAGAAGCATCAATACAACATACATAAATTACAGTGCAAATAAGAAAGTCCAGGTAGTCCATGTTCAAAAGTGGGGAAGGAGAAAGGCAGTCACAGTTGTTTGAAGGAGTTTAGAAGTTTGACCGCTGACGGTATGAAGCTGTTCGTTATCCTGCTGCAGTGACAGCGAAGACTCCTGTGGCGTTTCGCAGATGGAAGAAGAGCAAATGGTGTGTGGATGAGGCAAGAAATGTCTTTAGTGATGTCTTCCATCCTCCGTAGGCAGTGTTTCTGATGATCGACCTCAGTGAGGGGTCGCTGGGCACCAGAAATGTGTTGGGTGTTTGTCACCACCTGCTGGAGGACCTTCTGGTCACAGATGGAGCTGCTGCCACCCCACGCTGAGATGCAGTTAGTCAGCATGTTCTCAATGGTACAGCGGTAGTAGCTCATTAGCATCTGGGTAGACAGGTGAGCTTTCCCCAGCCTCCCTGCTTCCATAGGGGGCATTTAGGGCCCAGTTGAGATCAGAAAAGAGGATGCTAAGGAATTTGAAGCTATTCAGATGCTGGGGGTTGAGAGTTATTGTTGGCACATCACATTGTCAATTGCAGGACCTCCCCTCTATAGGCTGTCTGATCACTAAAGTAAAGCTGGTGTGGTTGTCAAACCTACGCAATAGACTATATTAGTAAGTTAGTACAATAGACTGCGCTGTGTTAGTAAGAACATTCAGGGTTCCGTTGCAGAGAGAGTGGAACTTGGAACTTGGAAGGGCTGAAAGTGATAAAGGAAGAGCTGAAATCAATGAACAGCATCCTAACATGAAGTGAGGAATGAAGTGATGTGCTTTTGTGATGGTGTCTTCGGCAGACCTTGTTGAGCAATAAGCAGACTGATTAGGGGCAAGCAGGCAGGATTTCAGATGAAAGAGGACAAGTCTTTCGAATGAGGTGAGGGCAACAGGACAGAAGTGATTACAGGTAGTTGTAGGAGAATGTTCTACAACTTGCACGATGGTTGCTGTCTTTAAGCATGTGGGAACCACTGCTTGGGCAAAAGTAGGTTGAAAATGAATGAAAACCACAGTAAACTTTTCAGCAGACTCTAGTCACCTGCCAGCTGTTCAGCACAGACTCTAAACATACAAGAGCTATTCAACACATTTACATTTAAGGCATTTAAGAGACGCTCTTATCCAGAGCAACATTCAAAAGTGCTTTTGTCGTTTAAGTTATTCTGTACTAGACGAGCCTTCAGTCTGCATTTGAAGACTGTAAAGGATTCTGCTGTTTGGACAGCAAGTGGAAGTTCATTGCACCATCTTGGAGTCAGGACAGAGAATGGCCTAGAAGCTTATCTTCCATGAGACTTGAAGCTACATTTCAAGCTATACTTGAGTTTCGAAGTACTCAAGGTGCTTGAGCTTTCTCATTGTGTAGGAGGGAGCTGGTCCATTTTTGGCCTTGTACACAAGCATCAGGGGTTTAAATTTGATGTGGCCATCTACCGGAAGCCAGTGAAGGGAACGCAGCAATGGAGTGATGTGTGAACTTTGGAAGGTTATAGACTAGTCATGCTGCTGTGTTCTGGATCAGTTGTAAAGACCTGGTGGCCCAAAGAGGACGACCAGCAAGTATCCAGTTGCGGTACTCAAGCTTACAGATGTCAAGAGACTGCACAAGCACCTGGGTGGCTTCCTGTGAAAGAAAGGGCCCAATCCTTCTTATATTACTATGGATAAATCTGCAAGACTGGGTCAAGTTTGATACATGAGTTGAGAATGACAAATGGCTGTCCAAAGTTATGCCCAGCATATGGGAAGCTTTGGATGGTAATACCAATAGACTGTCAATAGAAATGGTGAGGCCGTGGTGACGATTTTTCTGGGATTGAGCTTCAAGTGGTTTGCTGTCATCCATGAAGCAATGTCTGTCAAGAATGCTGAAATGCATCTGGTCACTTGAGTATCAGAAGGAGGAAAGGAAAGAATTAGTTGGATGTCATCAGACTCTAAACACCCAAGAGCTGTACAGCACAGACTCTGAAGACCTGGTGGATGGTGATCGCATCAGGGCTAGCTCAGTGTGGAGTTCACATCACTGGTTGGAGAGTGCTCAGGGTGGAGTCCACATTACTGGTGGAGAGTGATGGCAGATCGTGGGGTCCTGACTTAGTTTTGAAGGTTATGTTCCATGTTACACTGGTCAAAGCAAACATATAAGATATTGAGGTTTTCAGGGAGGGTGGGGTGGGGGACTGAAGGTGTAGTCCTGCTTGGGATGTAGTTAGCGAGTGTTTGGATACCATATCATACATATATTGGGGGGGTCATAATTCATGAAGCTGTACTCATCACCCTCTGTATTTGCCTCCACTGACTCTCCTCCCCTATGGCCCAGAATGAGCTGTGGGCCCCCTGGTATCCAGACCTAATGAACCTGCTACGGTTTGTAATTTGGTAATAGCAGCACTAAGTACCTTCACGGCTGACTTAGCATTAGCACCCGGTTGCACGTAGATCACAGAGATTATGGTACATGTGAATTCACATATCTCTCCTGTTTCCCCCTCCTCTCTCTTTGCAGAAGTAAAAGTTCTAGTCACCGGCGCTCCAACGGTAAAGACTGTTCGTCACTGCCACGCCACGAGGACCTGCACCGTAGCACGGACAGCTTTCTGAATGGAGGAGTGATCGGGGGCGTGGCTGGGCTTGGGGGCGTGGCCACTAGCCTGAGCCCCACACTGCACCCCAAAAGCTACCAGAGCCAGACGCTGAACCGCTCAGTGTCTTGCAGCAAAGACCTGGCCAACAACAATCTGCCCCACCTACTCAGTCCCAAAGACACCAAGGGCAAGACGGAGTTCGACTTCACCCTGGGCCCCAAGGGTGGGGCCCCAGTGGGCTTGGCCACTGGGCCGGACACCTCCACCGGCAAGTACCTCAAGTCATCCAAGCCAGGCCGGCACTCGTCCTTCTTGGAGGGCAAGACAAGTACATTGCAATCAAGCGACAAGCGCGGTCACCACGGCTACGCCGAGAGCTCGCATGGCTCCGTGCCGTCCTCGTCATCCTCGAAGAGCGCCTCATCCTTCCTCAGCTTGTCCAAGAGCCACGGAGCCCTGAGCGACGCCAAGTCCGTGGGGAACCTGGCCGAGGCACGCCTCCACCCGGACGAGGCTGGCTCCGGATCAGGTTCTGGATCCCGCTACTTCCCGTCCAGCTGCCTGGATCTGAACGCGGCTCCGGGTAGCCCGCGGGGCGAGCGGCATGGCACGTCGGAGCGTCAGGGCCACAGCCCCGCCGGGCGTGGCAGCACACGCCTTGAGGGCGGCACGCTTGACTCCCGGCGCTCCTCGGGCCGGAAGAAGAACCCGGAGGAACCCAAGGCCCCCGACACGCTGGACCCTGCCAGGGCGGGTGGGGTTAGCACAGGACACGCCCACACACTCTCCGCCCCCCACGAGTCCTACCCCTACGGCCTGGGCTACACCAGCCCCTTTTCGTCTCAGCAGCGCCCCCACAGGCACTCAATGTACGTGCGACGGGAGCGGCACAGGACCCACGGGCAGGAGGCGGGGCTAGTGGTGGGGCAGGGCGTGCCTACACGTGCAAGCAGCCTACAGTTGCTTTCCCCTCAGCTCCCGCACCGCCCCTTACCCCGACAGCCCACCGGCTCATCCAGGGAGGAGCTTAGCCCAGACCTCAGCAGGGTTAGTCTCTCTCTCCCTCGTGCTCTCTCACTTGCTCTCTCTCTCCCTTACTCTAGCTGTCTAACTCCCTTTCTCTGCTCTCCCATTCCGTCTCCCTTCCTTCTTCTTACTCTGTCTATCTATCTTGCTTTCTCTCAATTAAACTATCGATCTATCTATCTATTGTTTATTGATCTATTTTGTTGTCTCTTTCTGTCTCTCCTTGTGTGCCCTCCTCTCTTTTTCACCTTTGTAATGTCTTCCTCCTACAGTCTCTCACGTTGTACAGGCTGTGACTCTTAAAGCTGCGTCATTAAGGTCTCACACTGTGTGTTTAAGCATTCCTCCACTGTCTCCCTGTCCCTCTGCCAGAGCTGTCGTGTGAATGCTCTGTCCTTATCTCTGCCTGCTGCTCTGTCATTGACAAACACATCTCACCACGTCGGAGTATTGTGATTCTGCCCGCACGGTACACACACGGAAGCTACCACTACAAGATGTCATGCAGTTAAAGAGTGAGATGTAGATTGCAGCTGCTGCAGTGTGCGTGCGCTCATCTGTGTATTAGGGCTTTGCTGCTTTCTGCTTGTATAAGGGGCCTTTGATAGGCCACACACACACACACACACACACACACTTATACATATGTATACACAGGCAGTGAGAACATGCAGTCCATAAGTAACTAAAAAAGTAAAATAATGACTGAGATTGAAGTGCAAAATCTTAATTTTTTTGTGTGTGTTTAGCATTTGGCTGTATATCCGTTATTGTAAATGACTGCCCATGTCTGGGCAGATTGAGTCTATGACATAATTACTCTCTGAGCATCTTGTGTATGTGACATCATTACCACTGGGGTAGCCTGAGTCAGGTGACCAGCCAGGGACATCAGATGACCAGTCGACAATCCAAACACTCCACACACATAGTTTCACTATGTACTATATGACCTATTTTAGGTGAACTAAGCAATCTCAAAAAAAGGAAATAATTTATCAAAAACAATACAGAAACATCGTTAATTACATCACATTAAAGCTTCATCTTTACATCACATTCAAAGTTCACCTTTCACTCTGTCACATTAAAAGTTCATCTTTAACTACATCACATTAAAAGTTCAACTACATTAAAGATTCACTATAAAGGTTCACACTATATTACAGTCATGCAGTTTGTAGTGACAGCATACTAAATAGCATTTTCACAATGTCCCTGATTCATTTATTTTTAATCGTTCTGTCCTTCATTGATGAACTAGCGCTGACACTGGTACACGTCCACATGAAACTCTGTTTTATATGTATCACAGGTGAAGGAAAACAAAGTTTACAAATGAAGTGTTTGATGAAACAAAAACAAAACTGAAAATAAACATGCACTAACAAAACAAAATAAGTTCACATAACATCAATGACCAACAATTGTCTTAGAAACAAAACAGTATCAACAGTGTATGAATCAAAGTCCACTCCGTAGCCAAAATATTAGCTATACAAAGATTCCCTTGTAGTTAAGACACTAAGGTACTGTTTTAATTTATATTGATGTGGAACAACATTTGAAGAATTATTATTTGTAGAATCTGTACTTGTTTATTAGACAAATCTAACCCTAACCCTATTTTATCATAAAACATGATTTTTCAAAGTAATTATGGACTTGATAGATGATTACCTATGTTAATTATGGGCTCTGAATTATTGTGCAACATTTTTTAATTCTGACACAAACTTAATAAATAATTATTTTCATCACTAATCCATTTTATACCTCACCTCACTCCCTTTCTTTTCCACTCCTTCACCTGGCACTCGCCTCTCTGCACTAGCATTCTCCTAATAAGCCAAGACATGATAATTAAAATAATGTAAAACTAGGCTAGGTTAATGACTGATTACATGGTCTTGTATTTATTTGCGCGTAAAACCAGTCCTCTGCTAATGATGAAAAAAAAAAACACCTGTAACGTTGTGTCCTGTGATGTTTTCTTTTCTTTTTGTTTTGGTGACATTAGGCTGAAATGTGATTACTTAACAGTTTATGAGATCGTTCGAACTTGCCTGAGATAAGATTAGCATTAATGCTAGACAAGACTAATGTTACATCATGCTTCAGAGTGCTTTCTGACAACCTGAACACTGTTCATGCTAATGTTAGCGAACTCGCTTTCGTAGCTGTAATTAGACGCTATTGCTTTCGTTGTTCTCTCGTTACTGACCTCAAGCCAAGAGCTGGTGAAAGTTAACTTAATTTACTCTCCGATGAGGCGTCATGGGCCAGTGAAACTGGTGATTAGAGTGTATTGTTGAACAGAAGCAAAAGCTAAAAGAAGATGCAGAGCTCTGATTTGCCGCCAAAAACCGTTAACTCACTTTCGGTGGTGCTCTTTCAAAATGAAAGTTTTTCTCCGCCCACCCACGGTATAATTTTTGTGCAGAACAAATGCAGCTGTTTTCAATTTTGGGGGGGACACGTCCCCCACATCTCCCGTGCTTCCTACGCCAAAGATCATTTTTCCCATTTGCTTAAACAACAAATCTAGTGGTGGCCTAAGATTTTTGCAAAGTACTATATACAATACAGATATATTTAAAACTGCCATTTTGCACTTTGTCGTCTCAGTTATTTTCAGTTTAAATCCACTATGCTGAAGATTTTACTGTCAGAGTTACTGTCCAGTTGTGAATAGTACCCATTCGCTCACATATACACATACACATGCACACACACATACACTTACAAAGACTCCTGCATTCAGTCACGTGCACCCACACATGCGCGAGCGCTCGAACACGTGCGCGCGCGAGCCCCGTTCTCGTGTCTGCTTTACCTGCTGTGTGTTTGTGTTGACAGAGTGAACAGTCTCCCAAAGAGAAGCCACACTCTCATGGCCCGATTAAAGATTCGACGAGGGACAACACTGCTCCCTTCCACTCACAGCGGCCCAAAAACGAGGTCCGAATGTCAGGCGAGCTCGCATGGACCCCCACCCTCACCTCACACTGGAAACCAGTCTGAACCACACCCTCACCTCACACTGGAAACCAGTCTGAACCACACCCTCACCTCACACTGGAAACCAGTATGAACCACCCCCTCATCTCCCACTGGAAAACAGTCTGAACTCCACCCTCACCTCCTACTGGAAACCAGTCTGAACCACCCCCTCACCTCACACTGGAAAACAGTCTCAACCCCACCCTTACCTCATACTGGAAACCAGTCAGAACCACACCCTCACCTTCCCCTGGAAATGAACCACCCCTTCACCTCCCACTGGAAAACAGTCTGAACCCCACCCTCACCTTCCACTGGAAACCAGTATGAATCCCACCCTCACTGCACTCACAGGAGTTACTTGAGTATTCCAGGTGTTCAGCTGCTGATGGACTGCCCTTCTTCTCCTCTGTGCCTGAGTTTGCTTTGAGCAACAGACAAGCCGACCCTTGACAGCCTTCACACCCTTCAGCCTTTAATGTTTATATCAGTGTCTTATCAATGTCTTCTCAGCCACATTGCTTTAGTTTACGCTTCTAGCACAAAGCAACATCTCAGACAAACTTTCTTTCGTCTTCTGTCGATCAGCTTTGTTTTCTCTCCTTGTCAAGAAATAACAGTACAGTTAGAAATAAGTGCAGCAAAGATGGAGGTGGTAGTGGTGTGGTGGCCAGTCAGGTGTAGTAGCGTTTGTCTCCTACTGTCCTACAGGTGGCGATGTACCATGATCCGCACATGGAGGACGGGACATCATCCAAGGAGAACAGAATCATCTACAGTGATTCGATGCCTCGGAGAGTAGGCAGCTTCTACAGAGGTACTCTCAAACCTGGACCCTAAACATCAACCCCCACATCCACATGTAACGTTTCTAAAAGATGTAGACGTAGACAGATCCAGTTGCAGAGTAGCTTGTATTTAAACACCAGCAGAAGGCAGCCGTAGCAACGAAACATACACACAATCGCAACAGAGGGCAAACGAGTATTCAAACGGTCCAGGGATGAGACAGGTAAGCAGTGTCCATCACAGGTTTGAGGGCTAAACAGGAAGTGAGGTCTAAGGGAGAAGCAGACGTCAGTACACCAGAGGTCCAGACGAGCAAATGAACGCATGGTACACAACATAAGTTAGCAATACTTCGCAACAAGGAAGTGGTTAGACAAACCTAAATAGGACTGGTGGAGGTGTACTAAAAGAGGAACAGGTGTAGGCAATTAAAACTCGGGGGATCTGGATCATGTGACACCACGCCAGCGCAGATCAGAGTTTCAGGACCCTAAACATAAACCCCCACATTCAACACAGCCCAGGTCAGAGCTCCTGGACCCTAAACATAAACCCCCACATCCATGCCAGCCCAGATCAGAGCTCCTGGACCATAAACATAAACCCCCACATCCACGCCAGCCCAGATCAGAGCTCCTGGACCCTAAACATAAACCCTCACATCCACGCCAGCCCAGATCAGAGCTCCTGGACCCTAAACATAAACCCCCACATTCAAGCCAGCCCAGGTCAGAGCTCCTGGACCCTGGGCAGAAGGGCTAATACCTATTTTAATATGCTCATCTGTATGTCAATAACAAGCAATCCATTATTTATTACAATCTCTGTTTGTGTTCATGTGTGTGTATTTGTGTGTGTGCACACACGTGTGTCATTGTTTGCATATCCCTTCTGTGGTCCCAGTTCCTTCTCCACGACCAGACCAGTCCTTCCATGACAACGGGAATCAAGGTCGAGGGCCACCGGTTCCAGCGGACATCGTATCCCAGAGCAACCACTCCAAACGCCAGACCAACTTTGATCCATGGTGAGCCTCTTGTTGTTACCATGGCAGCATTATTGCCACTATGTGTGGAATTGGGGTGCGGTTTTTAACACCTCTCAGGAAAAAATAATGGACCTAGTTTAGGACTGTTTAGGAACCTGAAATGCGGAATATGAAAGTAGGGTGAATGTGTTTGCTGTGTATTTTTACAAGGGAGGTTGGTATGTTTAAGCATTTGACTTTTTATATCGTACAAAATGCATTTTAAATACATTTTAATTAGATAAATAGCTGTATGTGTGGAATTTAGTTGATTACTTGCATGTATCATCAGAGAAACGATTATCCAATTTACTTCAGTTTCGGAGTGATATTTACTGTAGCTTTCTAGTTTTGTTTTCTGAGCAGCGTTCGTTAAACATGGTGATACGTTTTAAGAACCGTAGCCTTAAATTTGCGTGCGTTTGTTATCGTACTTTAGGGCTACCTCTGACGCTATGGTGATGACCCAACCAGAGGCACCAAAACCGAAGGAAAAACAGGGATTCTTCAGAGCAATAAAGAAAAAGAAAAAGAAGTCAGAGGCGGTGAGCATCGCCGGCCTCCGCCGTGGCTGCCCCGCCCCCCCCTCAACTTATTCAAAATGTCTGGAGCTACAGTAAGAATGTGATGCTTAAGGTAAACGCCTCACAACTGCTCCTGAAAGAATCCACCAACCTGGAAGACCAACGTGCGAAGTGACGGATGAAATAGTTGGCGATGAGTCGGCGTATTATTTGGCTCACCGGCCCCTATTAATTCATTCGTTGTTAGGAAAGACAGCCCGTCTTCCTTTACCGGCAGTAAGGAGGATGGCTTTGTGTCTTTATCTGTGTTGTCTCTTGTTTGCCGTGTTTGCATTTGTCTGTCAACCATTTAGCCTAGCCCACGTGTGAATTACAGAGTAATAGAATTAGCTACAACTTTATAAATCCTTCTACCTCTCCTCCCTCCCAGCCCTCCCAGATTTTTTATCTTTATACAATCACTTTATATCATAAAATAGACTTAAGTCTTGAAAGTTCATGTTTCAGGTCAGATGACACAGGTGACACGATACAGATGGCTTGTTCAGATGCTATCTTAGTGTCCTACCTTATTAATCCCAAATGTAGAAAGGTGGAGCTGTGTTCAGAAGGTTCTCCTATCCTATGACATGAACCTAGGCAAGCTATCTGGTGGTGGAATCTGCCTCTTGTGCACTGTGTGTGCAAACACTGAGCGTCAGGGCCATATGTCCATCTGCTGTTCTCAACAACAAAGATGTCTGTCTCTTCCCCTCAACCAATCAGGTGCTGGCCTTTGTGTGCGTCTTATATTCCAGACGGAGGTTCGTGAGCGAAGGAACCCAAGCATCAAGAAAAGCCTTTTCCCCCTGTTTAACTCAAAGAATAGCTTAAAGCATAACGCCTGTGTGCTTCCCGTTCTTACACACACCATGGTATTGCACTCACAGAGCCGACCTGCTCCACCTAACCCTCAGCATCATCCATGTCACACTGAACCTCCACCGCACACGCTTTTAGATATAAATGTATTATCTGTGGGGTTTTATTTCTTATATTTTCCCCTTATAATCCATCATTGTCATTTCATGAATGAACAGTGTGAACAACAGGGCCAGATCCATGAGAAATGGGAAACCGGCATGAGCAGCTGACAGCTTTGCTCTCGTAAACATAACCAAGCCTACGTTCTGGACCCTAAAAAAAAAACAACTCAGTAGCTTCAAATACTCTGTGCTGTTCCTTACCCCGGGGAGCATTCACCGCTGTGGGGATCTGGTCCTTGGTGTTCACTACGTGTTGCTGTCAACGTCTGGGCTAACGGGAGTAGCATTGCGAGCACGTGTAATGGGGTGCATGGTGTCCGTGTTTGTCCAACAGCAGTGCCTGCTGACAGTCGTCCACATTTACACAGTTACCGATCTCAGCCAGTGGGATTGTACAGGAGAATGGGCAGGAAAAAGTGTGTCGTGCACACAAACTAACTCACACCCATCTAGTTAGTAAGAGACAGAGGCTGGGTATGTGCTGAGAGAGCAGTCAAGCGAACGGGGCGTCCACATCCAAAACCAAAATGTGATATAGGACACTTAGTAAACCAAGCCAACATATGGTTAGCCAGCTAATGCTAACATAGGTTTATTGATTTGCTAGCTTAATTCTTGCCATTTAGCTAGCGTATTGCTAACTTGCTAGTTTAATAACCTTTATGCTTAAACTCAACAGCCAATTACAAACAGATATGCAGTCACAGCCTCGTGACTCCCAGCTTCACAGCACGAATTCCCGTGACAGAGTTTGAACTTTACTGCGAGCTTTACGTGTCCTGTTTCTTTCTTCCCTCTTCAGAAAGCGAATGTGAACGCCCCATCAAGCTGTGCATTCTGGACGCCATCAGACCAGACCAGCATAGCTAGCGAGCTTTTTCCGCTTCAGTATCGTTTGAGGCTGTTCTACAATGCGAGTGCAGAAGGGTAGATTGCGGCAGGAGTTCCCACACGCCCCCAGCCTCCTGCTCTCATGCACGAATTTGTGTTTTTGGACGGCCTATCATCGGAAGAGTAGAGAGAGCCGATCGTTGCCGTGGTTCCCTGCAGTTTTTTTTTTTGTTTTTTTTTATTTCTCTCACTGGTTTTCTGTGTGGCTGTGCGCGTCAGATCCAGGCTGATGGATCGCAGGACCAGCTGTTGCTACAGAGGCCGGTGAAATCGTCCTCCCACCACAGCAGTCGGCACCGAAACCGCGACCGCGAGCGTGAGCGAGACCGGGACAGAGAACGGGACAGGGAACGGGACAGGAACCGAGACAGAGACAACACGTGGCCCACAGAGAAACATGTGAATGCGCAACCACAGGTAAGACAATGCCCCCTACTGGACATCCACAGTTCCAAAGCATTCCAAATCACAATAATGGTTTTGAATAATGGTTCTAAATAATGGTTTTGAATTTTTAAGAATAATTTAACAATAGCAGAAATTTTGGATGGAAATCCAAAATTGGAGTCAGTTAGTTGGGCTGCAGAATCATTAAGGATCTTGTGAAATCCTCATTTTTGTCATATGCTGTTTATGATTTATATTTACTGTACATATATACAGTAATTAACAATATATATAGTTAACATATATATATATATATTTTAATTATAAATCATAACATATTAAATTAGTAATATCTTTAGATCTTTATATATATATTTATATATATTACTATATGTTACATTATTAGATTAGTTCATATTTAATCATTTGTTTGTTATTTATTAATTTATTTGTTTATATATTTATTCATATATTCATTGTATTGTTTATATATTGCTGTCCTTGCAGAACCAGCCCCTGAGGTCTCTACGTAAGCTGCTTCACCTTTCCTCTCCACCCACTTCCAACCCGCCTTCCACCCAAGCTCCACCCCCACCCCTTCCTCCGGACCGCTCCGCCGAACTGATCTTCCAACCCCACCCGAACCCCGGGCCACCCAAAGGGCCCCCCCCACTCCCCGAAGCCCGGGGGCTTCCAGTGGGCAGCCTCACCCCCAACACCAAGAGCCGCAAGCCCCATAACTACCCCCTGCCGGGGCAGATGGAGTCAGGATGGCACACTTCCGCCCTGGGCCGGGCCGAGGGGGCTCCACCCTATCCCGACCAACTGGCAAGCAAGAGCGGGCAGAACGGCATCGGGTTCAGCCGGGCCACCCGTACCCGCATGCCAAACCTCAACGACCTGAAAGAAACGGCGCTGTAGGGTACAGTCGGGTCTCTCCACCACTACCCCCCGCCCCCCTCATCAGGTTGCCCGGGGAACGGCACCGCCATGCAGCTCATGCACGGCAATACGCAGCGCCACCTCTGGCCAGAAGATGGCAGTAATCATGTCTTGAGTTTGTTTTATAAAAAAAGCATCCACATTTGATAGAATTTGTATTATTGTTAATGACATATGGGTTCAGTTTTCTGTTGGATATCTTATCGGCATTGATGATATATATCTATGTATTTGTATATGGAAAAAGTATTGGTGGGGGGGCACTCTGTGGAATAGTATGAGCTTTAGTTTATACACCAGAGAATGTATAATTAATGTGTAATAATTCTATATTTCATGGAGATTATTTAATTATGGGTGTCTTAATATTTACATTGTATAGTGCATTTTACTGTTGTAACAAAAAGTACATTGTTAGGATATTATTATTATTATTATTATTATTATTATTATTATTATTTCATTGGACATTATGTTTAAATACAAATCCAGTGTCTAGATGCCTAGGTTTCTCATACATAAACACTCTGCAGGTTAAAGATTTAAACTTTCAGTTTTGTGAGATCTCCCAGAGGATTCTATAATTATTCTATTATTCCCACTGCCAGCTGTGTGAATGGCGGGGCAGTTGGTTTCAGCCAGACTGTGGCAGCCTGAATGAGGCTGGCTTCTGGTTGGTGTTCTGAGTGTAGGGGCGGGGCCGTGTGAATGGCAGGGTGGGGCAATTGGGGGAAGGTGGTAGATGCAGCAGATGCAGGGTGGATGTTGCTTTGCTTTAGGCTTTGCTCAGGATAGTGCAGACACCCACAGGCAAGCACAGTGGCAGTTGCTTTGCAGCCCATCAGAATTTGCATAGCGCCACACGCTGGTCACATTCAGCACTGCGCATGGACAACCTCACTGGGTCCAGATGGAACTACTGTAGCTGTATGACTTTGAGGACTGCGAATACCCATTCCACTATACGAATGTACCGCATTCATTTTATCACAGGACTTCTGATTAATTAAGCCATCTGATTAATTATCAGGTAGGAACAATTGAACAAGGATTAAAAATATTTTTTTGTGAGCTAGGAATCTCAAATTAGGTTTGATTCAGGCTACAAAGAGATATTCTGAGCATGTGGCAGCATGTTAAACCCAACAGCAACAATGTCAGGGTTTCTCCATGAGTCACTGCCAGTACTGGCAGAACGGCTCAAAACACAGGCTGTTACAGATCGTACTGTCAAAGGTGTAAATCTTTAACCTGAATGCAGTCAAAGACCAGGGTGGAAAGGAGGGGGGGGAATAAATAACAAAAATAAAAACTACAAAAGTAAAGGGTCTGGAATAAATACTGGTAAGAATGGCAGCTAAAAGAGCTAAGGAACAGGGACCCCGGACACAGATACAGTGATTAAGTAGCCAGCTAAAAGAACAGGCAAATGCGGAGCCGAGGCGGGTGTGGGCCAATCAGGAAGCAGCATGCAGAATCCAAAGGGAGGAAACTCCCTGATAGGCTTTGAGGTTTCATTTAAGGAATGTGTTCAACTCAGAATTATATATTGTATTGAAATAATTTATTTTAACATCACTGTAGATGGCTTAGAGGATGTTATATAAATATATATGAGATGGATATTTAGAATACAAAGTGCTACGGAAATATTAAGAGTTACGGGAATTCTCTTAGTTTTAGAAATGGAGCAATATATTGTGAGAAGCCATCACATAACATGACAGACTCTGGAGACTGATGTTCATTGCTAAATATTTTAATCCTTTTGAATGTATTGATTGACACATTTTGTTTTGAAAATCAATATTCAGCAACATTTAAAACCAGAAAAGAAATTCAAGAGAGAAATTTAACTGAAAGAAAGCAATTAAATAAGCAGTTGTTTTTCTTTTTGTTGTTTAAAGAGTACATATTCTTTTTCTTTTTAAGTATTGTTTATCAATGGTGCACTTTAAACAGGTATTTCTCACGGGTGTTTTGTGCCGATATGGTGTTTTATAAACAATTTCCAAAACTTTTGTTTCTCTCTATATTTCTATCTTAACCATATTCAAGATAACTGGATTAAATATGGATTTTGTTTATGAACAGCTATGTAATTGGGACACATAACAGTTATGAATGACATTGAGAAGTGCAGTGAACCTTTTTTTTTTTTGCACATTTAAAACAATTTTATTTTATTTTACATGTTTTAATTAGGCTCCACTTTGTGTGTTTTTTTCACAAGAACAATTTAAGTGAAAAATTATCATATAAGAAATTAATACTTCAATCAATTAAAGTTTCACAGTCTCTGTGTTATCACATATCTTTTATATTCCAGTGTTATTCTGACGTTATCGGTGCAGAGTTCATGCCATTGTCACAAGCTGTCATATCATTCCACTGACGTAGAATCGAAACAATTTAAAGTCCAATTGTATCATTATATCATTTTGTGCGATTGTAATGCCAGAAGTTATTATTAATTTCAGTTTTATTTCCTTGTACTGACTTTTGAAAACTGTTATGTCAGTTTAATCACAGCTAAATAACGAATTTGGCATGCTCAAGCCGACTGTGCAGTATGTGCTGCAGTGCCCCCTGCTGGCAGTGCTATGTCATCACAGCGCCAAGTCATTACTTGCATGAGCCTGTTGTTGGCATTGTACAGCTACATAGTTCTAGCAGCAGCAATGCATTGTGCCTAAGTGCTAGTTTGCTTTACACCTATCTGAACTAAATCGATCCAGATCTGAAATCAGGTCCAAAGCCAAGTCCAGAATAATGTTCAGGACTAAAATAAAGTCCAGAGCCAGAGGCAAAACTGGGTGCAGAACCAGATCCGGAGAAATCATGTCTAGAACCCCTAACTGGCCCAGCATGCCCGAATCCAATTCTTCGTGAAGTCTACAGCTTGCTGAGCGATTTATTCAGATGTTAAAAATTGTGTGGTGCTGGGAATAGCAAAACGCTCCAATAGATGCGTCATACTTTCGCCCATGTCCTCAGTGCTGTGAAGCTGTCGCTAAATCAGTTACTTAACTAATAATTAGAGTTTCCCTGTCTAAATGTAAAACCACAGAGAGTGGAAGCAAACAATGCGTAAACATGCGTGAAAGCAAACAAGTTTCCAGTTGGTGTTAGCGACACCAGTCAAGTGTTCTTGCATCACCCTGTGATGTAATAGCACGAAGCAATGATGTGATGCTCATGCTGTGAAGGTGTTTAAACCGCTGAGACCTCCCCAGTGGGGTGGTGACAGAACAGAGACACCCTACTCCCGCGTTTCAACCATAGTTTGGGCAGAGTGTCCTTTATCCCTATTACCTACAGCCACTAGACCCTCTATTGTCCACAGTCAGCCTGCCTGCTTGTAAGGGCCCTGTGGTCATTTTTTATGTGATAAAAAAAAAAAAAAACACAAGTGAACGTAATTTGTTTGGACCTAATACCTTGATGAGACTTGCTTTTCATATTGTGCTCCATGGCTCTCTCTATCACTCCCTCTCTCTGTCTTTTCTCTCTCCCAGTCTCTCTCTCTCTCTCTGTCTATGTTTTTTTTGCTTTTGCTTTTACTTTGGTGTTTTTTGTCTGACATTAATGCATACATACATGTTTGACCCTATATATATATATATATATGTTCGTTTTTTGTTTTTGCCAACTTTGTATCAGCAATGTTAGGACCACAGAAAGCTGACTGATCAAAGAGGACACAGAGACTTTTTAAATCTCTACTCTGCCAATTTAAAAGTCATGAAATTCCACTTATGAAACATACTATTTTAGAATGTACTTGGAAAGACTTAAGTATATCGGTTTGTATGGACACACGGTTTGGGTGTGTGTGTGTGGTGTATGTACGTATTTATTATCAGAGGGATTTGTCTGTGTTTTACATATTTACTGTCAAGGGGGCGTGTGTGTGTGTGTGTGTGTGTGTTAGTGTGGAAAGGCATGTATGACAGATACTGTGCAGATTATTCTTGTTCACATGGACTCTGTTATGGACATATTGGTGATGGCCAAAACATGTTTTCCTGATCTGTGAGTATTCACATCAGGCAGATGTCACGCCACCATTCCAGCCAGAGCAGCAATCAGATCTGTACATCCCACGGACACGTCCCCCATGAATCTCAGATCCATCTGCTGGGAGAGAAGTTGTAGTTTTTGGTGCAGCCCCTCACTTTACAACAGACCTGGCCATCTCTGTTCACTTTCATTGAGTGTTGTTCGGTGGAATATGACAGAATCATCTCAATTATGTGTGTCACCTTTGCTACCCGCCCCTCTCCCTGCCCCTTTGTTGTCCCTCACTGCCCCTTTTTGTTGCACTGTTCCTGCCTCTCTCTGCTACCCCTTCCTGCCCCCATCTGTTGCCCCATTCCTGCCCATCCTTGTGCAATCTGTGGGGTCTTGTGACCTCCAGGCTGTCTGGGAGAAATGACATACTCTCTGTGTTTGTTTCAAATCTTGGCATGTCTGACACAAAAAGCATTTATAATGTATATTGCCCTGTAATTAATAACAAATAAAAACAATGTCCTCCCACTAATTTACTTGGTTTGCAGCTTGCTGATTTGTTTGGAAATATTGTCACCAAGAGTCATTCAAAATAGATTTAAACAATTCACATTATGTTTTAATGAAATAAAATTAATTCATGTAATTATAAATCAGGGTAGATTTTCTTATTAACGGACACGTTCCGTTCCTGGTGATTTATCGTCGGTTTATCAGTTTTAACCATGCTAACTTCACTCTGCCTCTGAGCGAAGTCGGAAGATTCCTATCAAACAAATCTCCAAAAAAGCCGTTAGTGTAATGGCGACATTCCAACCGTGAAGGACGTAGCGGATAAGTCTGTCAGGACTCTACGCCATACTGTATGTATACGGGAAGATGGCTGGACTCCAGGCACGTGCCCTTAATTGCATGCGCTCGACCGTTAAGTGGGTCATAAGGGGCGACGGGTCTAAACGTCGGGGGGTCGTTTTTGATCGCGTCCCCCCATGTTGTCGAAAGATGAGGTCGTTGTGTGACACGAGTGTCTGTACCAAGCGGCCGAGGGCGGAGCTCTGTAAGAGATAAATGGTATTAGATAAGGCCGTTAGGACTGTGTGGATTAAACTAATCTGGTTCTTCCGTCACTGGGGTGTTCAACTACTCAAACTCACGGCAAAATGGAGAACAGAGCACTGGTGACTTCGTCGTTCTTCCTCTTCCTCGTCCTCAGTGGTGGTAGGTGGCCTTCGGGATTCAGTGAGACTTTGCTGTCACTGACAGCTAAAACAGTTTTTTTTTTTAGCTTTTATTATATAATTATTCATATTTAATGGCTTTTAGTAATTATGAATTAGATATTGCTGACATGACCAAAAATACATTAAAAAATAAAAGTTAAATAGGTAAGATATTTCAACATCTGGCTGGCATTTTTTCATTATCTTAATGTCTGTATTAGAGAAGTGTAAAAATGAAATGGATTCTTTAACCAAAAGTAATCATTTTTGTAGAATGTTTGATATTTGGGATTAAATGTAATGTATGCTTTCTTTCTTTCTTTCTTTCTTTCTTTCTTTCTTTCTTTCTTTCTTTCTTTCTTTCAGTTCATACTGAAGTGTATTCACAAGAGGTGGGTGAAGCCAATTACTTTAATTATCAATGCCATATTATATGAACTTAATAGCACAAATTAAAGAAAAATAATCAAAGACAAATAATCCAGTGTGATGGACATCTTGCTGATAGTCTGTCTTGTCTGTCTTCTCTGTCTGTCTGTCTCTCCTGTCTTCTCTGTTTCTCCTGTCTTCTCTGTCTGTCTGTCTCTCCTGTCTCTCTTGTCATTAGGAGAGTGAAGGCAATGAAAGCTGGACTGGGAAAAATGGCAAGTGTGACTGTAACAGTAGGGAATCTCCCACTGAACTGCGCACTTTCAGTACAAGATCACACTGGGTCCAAGATCTTACCTGCATGCCAGGTGAGAGAGAGAGAGTGAGAGAGAGAGAGAGAGAGAGACCGAGACAGAGAGAGGGAGAGTGGGATGGGGTGGGGGGTGGACACAGAGAGTGTGTGAGAGACAGAGGATAGAGAGAGCTTCTTTTGTTAGATGTACAGAACTGGCATATTCGCGTAAAGTGGGCAACGTGTGTATATGTATAAGTGTGTGTGTATATGTATATTTGTGTGTATGTGTGTTTGTGTATGAAGCACTTTGCTTGCACAGCCGATGAAGTATCTCTGTATGTGTATATATGTGTGTATGACAGGGTGTATATGACAGGATGTTCATATGGATGTGTTGTGGGTGAGTGTCAAAGTGAGCAATACATGTGTTTACATGTGTATGACATGACATGTAGGGTGTGTTGCAATAAATGTTAAAGTGAACATGTCTGTATGTGTATGTGTGTATGTGTGTTTATGTATATATGTATGTGTATATGTGTGTATATGTGTATATGTTTATATGACAGGAGGTTCATAAAGGTGTTTTTGCTGGATACACACTTTCATTCCTCATTTTAAGTCGCAGACATGTTTCACCTTTTATTTCCTCTTCTCTTCTACTTTATATACTGCAGTTTAAAGGTCTTTTCTAGTCTTAGAGCTTCATCCATATCCTGATGCGTTTTACAATAAAAACAGTGTTTAAGTTGCTCGTTTTATGTGCTGCTTTTACACTAGTGTGGAGGTCAAAAAGCTATGAACAGCTCAAATACTTAAAAAGCTATGAACAACTCAAATACTTAAAAAGCTATGAATGACTCAGATACTCACAGTCCGGGCTGATTCTTTAACGATGCCTGTGACAGAGTCTAAAATTAACAGCAGAGATGTCACTGTTGTTTCTGTGTCTTGGCCCTGGGAAACAGCAAATTAAATATATGCGTGTACATATGTGTGTGCATGTGTGTGTATATATGTGTGTGCATGTATATGTTCATGTGTGTGCATGTATGTGGGTGCATGTGTGTGTAGGTGCAGTATACTTGTATGCATATGTGTATGCGTGTGTGTGTATGTGTGTGTGTGTGTGTGTGTGTGTATGTATGAACAGGACTGCCCCAGGACCAGCACCTCAACCGCGGTGGACTGGAAAGTCATTAATCACTAGGGCACAGGTTCACCTGGGCTGTGAGTGGGATAAGTGATCCCTACTGTTATACAGCCAGCAGGCACCTCTGCTCCATTTTGCTTGATTCTTCAAGTATGGAGGGAGAGAGAGAGAGAGAATTCAATTTTGAAGTTGAAAGAATACAGATTGATAGCATGAATTGCAGAAACTGAATATAGGCAGATAATCCTGTTAGGTGAATTAGGACACACATTAATCCAAAGCTGAGGTAGTACTGGAATAGCAGGTACATCTCCTAGAAGACCAATTCTAAAAGGAGCAGGTGTCTGTCCAGCAAAACCTGCCATTAACACATGTATGGTGCACGTGTCATTCCAATATCAGCCAATGCAAGGCACTGAACAAATTACAAGTGCAGTGATAAAATCCAGTCTGTTCCTTTCAGTTCAAATTTGTTGTGTTGTTGTGTTGTTTGTGATAAGGCTGGCGAGTTCCTGTGGCCAATGGGGAACCTTGGCAGAAGTCCACCTCAATGTTCTCTAGCCAATGGGGAAACCTGGCAGAGGTCCACCTCAATGTCCTCTAGCCAATGGGGAAGCTTGGCAGAGGTCCACCCTGATGTCCTCTGGCCAATGGAACAGCTTGGCAGAGGTCCATCTTTGTGTGTGTCACGGGCAAAAATGCCTGCTAGAAACAGCCAATGTGTCAATGCCAACCAATCTGACAGATCCTCAAAATACTGCTGATCTGTCTTTAAACCAGAGTTGGCCCATTGGATATTCCCTGACAAAGCCAAAATTTGTTCTGCAGTATCGGCAACAGGCAGGGGCAAACTGGGATTCCAATGGTTTTGTACATCGCTCTGAAAATATTAGATTAGGATCAATATTTCTTCTCTCCAAGATCAAGACTGAGTTAGTTGTGGAACAGGAGCTTAAGTTGGGATCACAACCATCTGTCAAACTTGAAGTCTCATGGAACATTAGAGCAAAGCTTTTCTGACTGGAAAGGTGTGAGCCAGGGAGCAAGAATCTGTGCAGAATTACAGAACTGGAGAGCATGGCTTAGTGATGTTGATTTTACCAGAAACCCATAACTGTGCACAAAGGAATAATTCCATGATTAACGAGGTTCTATTCAAAACCCACTGGGTCATGGCCATGTCCTGGATTTTAACCATCTCTCCAGTTTGTAATCCACCACCGGTTCTTGTGCAAATTGACAAACAACAAATTAATGTGAACTGGAAAGCTGAGACAAACTGGCTGTGGGCCGGCCATTTCAATCAGCACGGACTGAGTAGGATAGACAGAACTGCTCCAAACAGAAGGAGTTACACACTGCTCGAACACCCACTTCCCTTGCACAGTTCTGCTGATCGACTGCCAGACTGGGAGGAATCATTCCACCGGTTTATTCCTCGGTTTCACTAGAACTGTACATTCTTCTTTAAAACAATCTGAATGAGTTTGTTCATTTTACTGCAAATTATGCAGAAAATGTTTAAATAGTTGCACTGTAGAATTCACACTTAAAAATTCTAAATAAAATAAAATAAAAAAGATTGATTGACATTGGTTTTTTCCACAGAATGCCCATATCACAGGCCCTTGGGCTTCGAGGCTGGATCAGTCACTCCCGACCAGATCAGCTGTTCTAATGAAGACCAGTACACTGGTTGGTTTTCCTCCTGGACCCCTAACAAAGCCAGACTCAACAACCAGGGATTTGGGTGAGTGGTGCTTTTCACAGAAACACTGTAGGTATTCTGTACGTAAACAAACCAAAACTATGGGGACTTTTGCTGAAAACCCCTCAAACACATTCATCTCTTAACACAGGCCCAACCAATTCGGAGGGAAACAGAGGCATAAACCATACAAAACCAGTCGTAATAGTTTTAATCATTTAATAGATCAATCAGTAACTGCCCTATACTCTAAGGAACCTTGGTCTTTTGACTGATGTCATGCCATTTAGTTCAATCCACTGATGCTTGATCTGTCGTGCTTTATAAAATTGCTCCTCAAGAAATGGTTCTCAATGCTTTTACCAAAAGATTAACTGCTGCTCACACGGTTTGCACTAGTTTTTTTTTTCAGAGGCTTCAGAACTCAGTGGGTCTCAGGTGGACGTGCAAAATGAAAGCAGTGGGGTGGGTGAGAGTTTCTCTGATGTTCCTTCTCTCACGCTCGCGTGTGTTACAGCTGTGCATGGCTTTCCAAGTACCAGGACACTTACCAGTGGATCCAGACTGATCTGAAGGAGGTAAACGTGGTGTCGGGCATCCTGACCCAGGGCCGCTGTGACGCCGACGAGTGGATCACCAAGTACACCGTGCAGTTCCGCACCAATGAGAACCTTAACTGGGTCTACTACAAAGATCAGACCGGCAACAACAGGGTGGGCAGAAACAGACATCAGACACACGAAATCAGACCAGCAACAACAGGGTGGGCAGAAACAGAAGTCAGACACACGAAATCAGACCAGCAACAACAGGGTGGGCAGAAACAGACGTCAGACACACAAAATCAGACCGGCAATAACAGGGCAGACAGAAACAGACGTCAGACATGGGAAATCAGACCGGCAACAACAGTGTGAACAGACACAGACGTCAGACATGGGAAATCAGACTGGCAACATCAGGGTGGACTGAAACAGATGTCAGACACTTTACTAACAAATGGGTAGGAGGAAAGGGATGGCAGACATAGGAAATCAGACTGCTAACAGCAGGGTGGGCAGAAACAAATGCACATATAATGTGAATGTCAAAAGTTTCCCAGAGGCTTTTGTTCATTAGACTGAAAGCTGAGTCATTGTAGGTACATGAATTGTCTGAATTCGGTGGAATTTGGAGTGAAAAGCTTCAAAGATGGATTTCCCAACCTCAGGATACGGGGAACATCATACCCACCAAAGTTTAGTGTTTGAACAGGCAATAAGAATCAGCCAGACTTCAAATGAACTCAGTGTTTGACCAAAGAAAACATGAAACCGCTGTTCTACTGTGTTTATCAGTGTACTCTATATGTGTGTGTGTGCACATGCGCTCGCACAACCACTGTTTCCTCCTCGTAGGTTTTCTACGGGAACTCGGACCGCTCGTCCTCCGTCCAGAACCTGCTACGCCCACCCATAGTGGCACGCTACATCCGCATCATCCCACTCGGCTGGCACACACGCATCGCTATGCGCATGGAGCTGCTCCTCTGCACGAACAAATGCATCTGACGCTGCCTGCGACTCACCAACGGTCGTCTGATCGCCGTCCGCTTCCCTCAACAGTGCCCTCTAGTAGCTCTCTGGCCCCCAAAAAACATTTTTAACCATCTTTAGATGTGTATTAAAGATTCAACCTCCTCATACTAGGAGACCTCTTGTGTTTTTTTCAGTTATTTAAAAACTTCAAAAAAGAGAAAAGCTTTTTCATGTCTTTAGAAAAAAATAATTTGAGGGTTTATTAGAGATTAAACAATACTGCTTGCCATGCAAACACTTAAAAGGAACAGAAAGGTTGAAGAGAGATGACTAGCTAATAGCTAAACCTCAGTTACTGTTTTCTTTGTGCATATCTGTGTGTGTCTGTACGTGATTCTGTGTGACTACGTGTGTGTGTGTGTGTGACTGTGTTAGATCTTCTTTCTTTATTGTTTACATTCTGGATATGTACACAGCGTAATTATCACTTCTAGACAAGACTGACATGCAAAGTCCCTGTTTTGTTCTTAATTAAACCTATGAGACCATTAAACCCACACCCTTGAGACCATCAGAACAACATCCAGCAAAAGTACATTTCAAAACAACATCCATCAACAGTAAATAACAAAACAACATCCATCAACAGTAAAGATCAAAACAAAACCTTGCAAACTCACTCAAGATTTTCACCTTGATTTGCATTTGGCTTATCAGCTGATCCACATGCTACCTGGCAAGGAATTTCTACATACTGTAAATGTATTATTATTGGCTAATGGGGACACTATTAATGGTTTCATAAATTTTTTTTAAAAAAGCATATCTCTTACACAGTTCATTTTAAGGACATGTAACTGGACTTGAATTGTATGCACAAGGGACTGCAAACTTTGCAATTACAAGTGTCGGTTTTCTGATTTAAACATATTTTTCAAAGTAGTCCTAGGATACAGTGCATATTATAATAAAAGATTTTTTAATTAAAATATATTTTACCATAATTAGCTTGTTGGGGAAAAAGCTGCATATCAGTATGACAACATTCCGAACTGATTTGGTATAAATATGTTCAGAAAAAAACATGGTGACATTTGTATACAGTGGCCTCTACATGGAACTGGTGTTTCCATTGTGTTATTATTTCTAAATGGATGTAATTCAGGAATCCTCATGAACCTTGAAAAGCTACATTCAGTTGTGGACATTAAGATTGCCATTGTCCTGAATCTTTCCCAATAGGTAGCGCAAAAAATGTATTTTAAAAAAAAATGAAAAGCTAGTTACTCCCATTGTGCCAATGATTTTAAGTATTGGTTTAGAACATTCTGAAAAGCTTTTATGCAAAAACTGTCAGTGGACTGTATATGCACTGTGGCTACCTCCAAGAGTGGGAGTTTTCATAATCAATTGGCTGAAATTCATCAATAAGATATCAGGCTGTCACCTAACATGAATGTTAAGTACACATATACATGATGTGAATGTATACTCTGATTTGAATCAGCATTTGAAGAGTGCTGTAGGGCTCAGTCCTCAGTGTCAAATGTGAATAATATGAGTAGCCTGCTGAATCAGTAGTGAATTGTTCTTTATAACCATCACTTCTGAGATGCAAAAACAAACCACAGGGTGCTACCAAGCCAACCGCCAAAATGCGAGGGTGTGTGGAAGCTCGCGTGGACACTTTCATTGCCACTAATTATTTATTTTAATTTTAGTGTTAAACTGATAAAATCTGCCTTTGAATAAAGAAGCTTTTAAACCGATGCCTAGGTATTGCCTAAGGCATATTATTTCATTCAGATTAAAACGCCAGATCTGACGGGATACGAACAATTTAGTAGGAATGTGGAATACTGGATGAGTATTGAACATTCTCCAATCACGCCAGAAAATACATTCAAGACACTCTGATATAACTGGCTAAAAGTCAAACTGATAGATTAGCCATCCAGCCTTACGTCAGTGAAAACGTCACTTAACTTCGAGTTCTGCGATTGGTCAACATTTAAAGGGAAATTAAGACAATTGATTAGGGGCGCAGCACAAGTCTGTTGTGCAATTGCCATCACTGATTCTACCAACATAAAATCAAACCACTGCGGAGCCAGTGTATTTTATTTGCTACCGGTTGGAGAGGAGACGCCATGAAAGCGATTCGTCCTCGTGCTAAGTTTTATACGGCTCCTAGACGAGTCAAGCCCAGACTTGGAGTCCATGCCGTTTTTATTTACAAGTTCAGGCGAGAGGTAAGGCACGAGGTACCACACAAGCACGTTAAATGTTTTGTTTTGGGTTTTTTTTTTTTTGGGGGGGGTTGTTTTTTTTGTTTTTTTTTTTTTAACAGAACTGACTTGTTGACTGTCTTGTGCATCTCTTAGACTACGTCTGCCGAAGCTAGGTTTGTACCCAGAGGCGCAACAAGATATATGCTACTAAGAGTGGGGTTGGAGGCTGCGCGCATCTCGAGTTTCAATCGCCACTGTGTCATCACGCGGAATGAGATTCTAGCTGCTCTAAATCAACTCAGCCCCCGGCGCAACGCGATCCCTATGGACGGCGCATGAACTAAACTGCTTTTATCTGTATTTGTACATATTTTCGTGTATTTAAAAAATAAACTTGTACTTTTATCACAAACCAGTGCTCGTTATTCTCAGAAGTATTTGCTACTTATGCTCAGTTTAGCAAGCGTGTAACCAAGTACGCTGGATGCCAAACTGATAACGTCTGTTCTACGCTGGCACGCGCACTCTGATTCGCGTCGATAAGGCAACGTCTCGGGCACGCGTCACTGACAGCTGGGCGCGCGTCAGCAGCAGCTGTGGACGCACAAACTACTGAGCTTCCATTCTCGTGGACACCTGTTACCAGTACCTCGCCCCAGACGGCACGTTCGTATTGCAGTTCGGTTCGCTTTTACGATATAACGGTGAGTTCAGATTCAAGATGGCTTGTGGATGACGAAAGAATCGTTACTCACTAGGTTTTGAGTGGGGTGAGCCGTTTAGGTGTCCGTTCGCGTGCTTCCTACTTGGAAACTGATGCTGATTTCGTTTTTTCTTTTTTTTTTTTTTCCCCCCGATGTTGAATTCTTGTACCTGACTTGATTAGTTTTCTGGTTTTCCTTGAGGTATTTTCACGTCTGACGAATATTTGGAAACTTAACTAGTTCTCCTTTTATTGGATTTTTTTAACTGCAAAATCTGTTCAACTGATGTGCTCTACTTGCTCTTCAGTTCTCCTTTTAAGCGTAACTTCACGGTATTGTTTGTATACCATATCGCTGAGGCTAAATGTGTGCACTCGGTGCAGCACGCTGGATCAGTACGAACAACTCGAGTACATATGGCGTTTAAAGTATTTTTAGGAACACTTTTACAAATTTAAAGGATACGCGTTATCCCATACCCTGTAGTCGTTGAGGAGAATCGCAAGTGTAATTTAACGCACTTTTTTTCAATTGCTGTACTTGTTGCACCGTTTCTCCCTTATACAAATGGCCTAACTTTTGCTTTTTTCCCCCGGGGAATGGCAGTGTAGACACATGTGCAGCGAAGAAACGACGTTGCCATCATGGGGTGTGGCACCTCAATAGCCACCGAGGACCAAGGAAGACCTACAGAAATAGGTGAGGTGATATTGTATTTGCCGTGTTTTTATTTTGACCTTTTTCTTTTCTGGAACTTCGTTACTTATAACGGCACCACTTTCTTTGCAGCAGGATCCTTACATTTCTTTAGCATCTGCTTAAAGTGCAGCTCAGTATTTTGTGACTGCCTTAAGGTGCCTGTCTCTTAACCTCTCTCCTGTATGGCCCCATTTTCACGCGTCGCTTTTTCAGTCTCGGAGCATCCACAGCATTATTGCACGTTTTATGTTGCTCAAACATACTGTGAACGTGCAGAGTCGGAGACTGAAGTGGTCCTAACCTGCGAGTTCCTTAACAACGAATGAACAAGCTCTGAACTTTGTCTTCCTCCCCATGCAGATGTATCTGGCAAGCAGCCCAGCCCAGTCCTGAGTAAGCGTTGGCCCGACCGTCCTTGCTAGCGCTGTTAGCCGTAGACGGCACCTGCTCGTCGGTTCTGTTCCGTCCTCTTTGTGTAAAAAAAAAAAACAAAAAACAAAAAACAAAAAAAAAAAACTGCTCGAGTTTCGTCACGAAGGGCTTGAAGGCCAACCCTATTCACATTTCTGGTTTCTGACTTGCACCTGCGTACGTTGGCAGCATCACTTCTGAAGTACATTTACAATTGGTGGCTTTGAATGCTAAATTTTATGAATGTATTTGGGTGTTGGTTGTATGACGGACTATTGCAGAGAGATCCCATTTGGTGTACCTTTTAATGAGGTGGTTTGATATCAAACCACCTCATTAGGGGAGTGAGCAGTTGGCTTTAACCCAGGGATGTGGTATGGGTGGGGTTGACCTGTGTTTTTCCATCATACAATTTCAAATAGCTATTTCTTGCACTTTTAAATTAGTGGTAGCTTTTGAATAGCAAGCCCTTGACTACACTAAAAAATGTTTCTGAACTCCTCGTGGGGTGGCCAAGTAAATTTTAATTGTTCCTGGTTTGGAGCTTTTAAACAAATTCACATCAGTGTTTCAAATTTCTTTTTGGGTTTCACCTGTGAGGGGTTTCATGTAGTCACTCTTCAAATCCTCTCTTCATAATTCTTATAAAAAATTATAAAATAATTTTGTAGAAATGTGCTAGGATAGAACTTTAGGCCAAATGATTAGTGAGTTCCAGTGAACAAGTGATTGCAGTAAAGTGTTTATTTCAGTGTCTCCTTTTACTGGTGGAAATGCTTTGTAAAACTGTTTGAAGCAATTGGTCCTCTGCATGAACTTTGTCAAGCTTCAGGATGTCCTGAGTTGAACCATGACGTGGTCCTTTCACGGCCAGCTTTCATTT
>JAOXYF010000020.1:4016658-4036118 GCA_028565775.1 Sternarchorhynchus goeldii | reverse complement strand
TAAAGTGTTTATTTCAGTGTCTCCTTTTACTGGTGGAAATGCTTTGTAAAACTGTTTGAAGCAATTGGTCCTCTGCAGGACTCATCTGCATGAACTTTGTCAAGCTTCAGGATGTCCTGAGTTGAACCATGACGTGGTCCTTTCACGGCCAGCTTTCATTTTGGAAATGGCCGAAAGTCAGCAGAAACTAAAGTGGGGAAATAAAGTGGATGCAACACTTGCTTTGTGCAAAAACCTTTAGGTCAAAAACAATCTTGGTGCAGTGGCCTGGCAATGCTACAGTGAAACCATTACCAGCAACTTTGCTTGTGCAACAGTTTGGGCCATAAACAATTCAAAACACCCAAATAGTCCTTGTAGTAGATGGTAGTTATAATGGATGGAGATGCAGCCACCTTCGAACCAATCACCTTTTCGCTAAGACACACTGTGTATGCAGACTTAATTATATTTACATGATTTATCAAGGTCACAAGCGTTTACATGATTTTGTCACCGTTTAAAACGTATAGGAGAATTTGCTGTAACTTGAAAGTTACGAACAAGGGCTTGAAGTATCCGGGCTTCTGTTACATTACACACAAAATTAAAAAGTGTTAGGAAGTGACAATCAAGCATGCTGGAGTTTTTTTCATTTGGAATGTAGAAAGAAAAACATTTGTGAAAGCAGTAGTAAGTGAATATTTGGACCCACTGCAGATTCTGTAAACTGCTCCATGGAGATCTTAACATGCAACCATTATTGTAGCTGTGCTTCGTGGAAATCTTATGATGCACTCGTCGATGTTACTGAAGTAACGCTTCCAATTTAAAATGGGAACCATCAAAGTTTCAGTGCTAACCACATGGATTCCAGCCAGTGTGTTCTTGTAGCTCCACCCAGTAGTACTTGTACATCCATAATTCAGAAACTCCAAGGTCATGGGTTTATTCCCTAGGGTGTAATGCTGGCCTGATCAATCAGTAAGTCACTCTGGATAAGTGTGTCTTCCAAAAGCCTTAAACATAAGCTAGAACTAAATGACAGTTATATGGTCTCTTGCTTACGTTGCCATCATGATTAAAAAATTATTTGGTGACCAAGACTCCTGTCAGACTTTAGGTCCTTCGAACAGAAGTTGCCCTAATCTGTTCTAATTTTAGACTTATTAGCTCATTTTAACCATTCAAACCTTCTCTTGTTTGTGGAATAAGCTGCCACAGCACCAAAACAAAAAAATTAATCACTCGTGTTTATACACCGGTGAAATCGGAAGTCAAAATACAGGTCAAAGATCATCCAGACTCCTCCTTTTTGACTGCGTTTTCCATGGCTAGACTTCCTTTCTTACGCTGGTGTCTAGGACTGTGCACCTCCTTGCTTCCTGTCTGTAAGTGGTTGCTTTTTTTGGTGTCGCCTGCTCCCTGCTCCCCGCTGTTCTGGCTCCATCTCTGCACCCTCAGCAGTTCCAGCTCGTTAGCAGCCGTGACTCTGACTTCCAGAGGCGGCGTCTATTTTTAGCGCTGCCTCTCCACGCCAGCGTCTCTCTGCAAGAGTTAAGTGCCGTCATATCAACTTTGAATAGGCGCATCTGAATACGCTCGGTCTATTCATAGCGTTTCCATCCCAGTGCGGTAATGTCGTGCTAACTCGAAGTGTGACTGTTGAGTGTACTGCTGCCAGTGCTTTCTTGAGATGATTAAAGGCTGAAGGGGTAATACTCCACGACGATCTCCATCCGACTTTGTCCGGGGGTGGGGGTGGGTGGGAATAAAAAGCCAAAGTGGTTGGAGTTGGCACTTCAAACCCCACCCAAAACCCAGTTTTCCCATGCAACTCACTATAGTTTGTGATGTGCGTTTAGCGATGAAAGCGGCTATTCTGATCCAGCGGTGGTACAGACGGTATATCGCCCGGCTGGAGATGAGGAGGCGGTTCACCTGGAACATCTTTCAGTCTATAGAGTACGCAGGGGAACAGGATCAGTTACAGGTAAAGCACAGGGTAGCCCACGGCTGCCAGCACCGCTGCGCTTCGACAGGCCATAACAAATGGTCTTCGTGCACAGTGGTGCTCGTCACACCGATTTATGCCCTCACTGATTTGCACTTTCACTTGTTTGTTTTTTTTACGGTTTAGATTCTTTGCGGCATTAACATCTGTGATTTCAATAAAGTGTCATTTGAATGTCCTGTGGCTATTACATACCATATATAATATGAGGTGTATATTTTTCTTTTTCCCGGTCCCTAAAGCTCTCCAGTTTCTTCAGTTTTATGTTGGATAACTTCACTCAGCTGAATGGTAGAGGCTCAGGTATTGTCATTTTGAACTGTACAGCAGCATACACTAACCATGAATTGTATTAAAAGCATTTATATATTAGCCTTTCCCAGTACACACCATATTCAATATGCGCTAAAGTGCCATGTTGAATATGATATTGCCTGGATCCAGTCTTACATTTCTAAACCCCGTCGTTTGTTTACATCCTAATGAATTGTTTGATCTTTCAGCAGCCGTATTAAAATTCGAACTCCTCTTGTAATGTGTTTGGAAACCCCTATCTGCACACATGAACACAAAGCTTTCAAATACCATTTGCTCCATTCACCCTAATATCAAACACCCGGGCCTCTCTTAGACCATCATGCTCCTCTCCTTTTCAGTGATTTTAAAAATAAATAAATAAAAATGCCATGGCGAAACCCAGTTGCTTAGCAACCCAGGGAGATCCCATTTTGAGCTGTGGTGTTGTGGAAGGTGCCAGGAAAGCAGCAGGTTGCTTCCACGCGCAGGTTAAGAGATCACGGCTGAAAATTAGCCCTGGTTTATTTCAAACGCAGCTAGAGAACACACGTACTGGCTAGCAGGAGAACCTGGAAGCTTGTCAAGTGAATTGGGTGACCATAAATTTCCAGGGAACCGAACAAAACATTAGAAATTAGAAGAATTTTGTTTGTTGATGGGAGGATTCGTGATCCTGTTGGTGGTGGCGTTGGTCTCCAGAACAGGTTGGAAGTCAACACGTCTGCTCTACACCGTTTTGTGCTGAGCCAGAATGTTTGTATGATTACTAATGGAGCCAAGCTAAGCCATTTGGTTTCATTTCTCTTTGACGCATCCCAGTTCTACAGCTCATAGTATGGTTGTGCAGCTTAATACAGATGTTTGCACCTTCACCTTTGGGGTGAAGGCTTTGCGTCTGAGAATGGTGCTCCTTTAGGGTGGATGAATTTATAACAAAGTTGCATCAATAGCCTGAGACTCCACATCCGAGAGGCTGTCGGCTAGACACAGGATTGTTTGTATTGAACGTTCTCGTGGACACAGCTGTTCCTGATGCCTGGACCCTGTCAAATGGATTTGGTGGTACTTGCAAATTTCCATTTTCTAGAAAGGCACAATAGAGAAGCTCTCCCACAAACCTCAGTGCATGAATGAGCGCTATTGAACCTGAAGTGTCCTGTTGTGGGTCCTGCCCAGGTGTTGATGGGGAGAACAGGCCTCCGCGTGCCAGACTTCGCACCAGGGAAGCGTAAAGCCATGAATACGTGAAAACAACATCCAGCATCTCATTTAACTCAGACATAGGACGATAACAACTACCAAGCAGGAGCGTTTAAAAAAAAAAAAAAATGCTTTGTCGTTGTTTTGTAGACTATCTCCTTAAACGGCTGTTATCCTTTTGTATGGACAGTTAATATATATTTGTAGGCTTAAATTCTGTTGTGGGGTAGTTTTTTTATTTTTTAGGTGCTTTGAAGTTTAGTATTGCTTCTTCTGTTTCGTTGAATACAGCGAACGCTGTTCCGTGATGGTATGAGTAAATCCACTGTCTGATTTCCCCTCGACTAGACCTGATCAGCCACTTGCTGGACCCAGCCGTGGACCCAGCCGTGGACCCAGCCATTGAGGACCAGAGGCGGTACAGGTACAAGCAGATCTCTGTGCCCGAGTCTTACAGCGGCCCACACCTCTCCTTCCCCCTGAGCGTCACCGACACCAACGCCCTTCTCGGCGCCTTCAAAGAGCACCAGGTACAACACACTGCAACTTTAACTAAGGGGTCACTGCAGGGCAATGGGGGTCGGGTTGGGGGTCGGGCCGCCGTTGCCAGGGCACCGAGCGTCGTTCAGGCAACCGAGGCTTGTGAAAGATCTCGTGCCAAGAGCAGGGTTGTTAGCCGGGCTAGGAGATGGCCCACCTTAAAAGAGACGACAGCTGCTGCTTTGAAAAAACTGTTGACATGCCTGTTCAGTAACTTGATTGTACGGGTATTTGTTGGGCCAACATAGGCAGTTCTGTAGAGAGATTATGCATGGATTCATTTCTTTTACATCAATTTCTGGGTTTTTTTTTTCTCTCTCTCTAGACTCTTCACGGCAAATATGTATTACAGCTCCTCCATGAGACGCAGAAGTTCTTAAAACAGATGCCAAATGTCATTTATGTGTCATCTTCCTATGCCAAGGAGATCACAGTCTGTGGTAAGGCCCCATCTGGAAGCTCTGTTGCTCCCCGTGGTTCTGATTTCCTGCTAGGGTTTTTTTTCCCCTGTTAATTTATGATTAAGCACCATTTTTGCCATTTTAATAAGACGTTTCCTATTTTGAATGCATGCGTGAATGGAGTGTTTGCTGAGTTAAGGAGACGGTGTATGGACTGCTTCCTCATCCACTTCACTGCACCTCAATGGGTTCCTCACTGGGGGAAACTGGAGCCTGTTCACCCCAGATCAAATTAAAATGTGACGCTGTCAATGGCAGAATTCTTATAAAGAAAGAAAGCGCATGTGATTGCTGTAAATGCAGAAGGTTTTGATTTGTTGCACCCACAAAACAAAATAGTTCTTTCTAATTGTAATGAAATGCTAATAAGTGTGTTTATATTATAGTGAATGAAGTTTCGACTGATTTTGGAAACGTACTGTGCTGAAACATTTAGTTCCACACCTCAGTCAAACATTGTACAGTTTTGAAGGCCTTTAGTTACCTGGATCCAGTGTGTTGGATGAACATTTTCCAGTGTGGCAAATACTGAGAAGCAGGTTTGGGTCAAACTCTGCTGTGAGCAACTCAGCCTTTCTTCAACACAGGTGATCTACATGGAAGACTAGATGATTTACTGCTTATTTTCTATAAGGTAACTTTCCATGGGAAATACTAGTTTTCAGTTTTTTTGAATTTTGTAAAATCATGAGACCTATTGTTGGTTTTTTACTCAGCTATTTGCAAATAAAAGGGTGTTGTTTTCATTTTTGTTTTTCCTTAGAATGGTCTCCCTTCTGCGGAGAATCCTTACATATTCAACGGAGACTTTGTGGACAGGGGGAAGAAATCCATCGAGATAATCATCATCTTGTTTGCCTTTCTGCTCCTTTACCCAGACCACATGCACCTTAACCGAGGCAACCATGAGGACCACATCATGAACCTGAGGTCGCTGACCGACCTGAACAGCTACTCGCTCACACACACAGCACTGTGCTGTATCAGTTTGCACCTTTATACAGTATAACACTAAAACCTTCATTCCTTTCATTACCTTTCAGATATGGCTTCACGAAAGAGGTTATGCAAAAATATAAAGTACGTTTTGGCTTTTTGTTTGTGTATTTTGAAGCAAGTTTTATTAAAATGTCCTTGTTTTGAGAAATGCACATTTGTAAACTCTGCAAGTTACTGCCTCCTGGTGGACTGTTACTTGAACAACATTCATTGCTCACATCATTGCTGTCTTGGCAGATTCATGGTAGAGAGATTCTCCAGCTGCTGCAGGACGTGTTCAGTCTCCTCCCCATCGCCACGGTCATAGACAACAAAGTTCTCGTTGTTCACGGTGGTCTTTCTGACCAGACCGACCTGGATTTCCTGAACAGCATAAAAAGACATAAAGTGAGACAATAGTAGATGTACATGGGATTCTATAGGCTTCATGACTTTAAGGGTCGCACAATATATTGTATAGATAACCAACATATATACATATATCTATATATCGATATATATCGTATACATGTTGATTACTGTAATCTTGATCACTCTAATGTTTCTGAGTGCCCTCAGAGAACCCATGTCGACCAGCGTCAGAAAATGTTGATGCAAGCTTGGTACGGTACTGTGCCGTGGCCGCCTCCCCCTTTTCGCCGCAGGTGAAGTCGGCACTACGCCTGCCCAAATGCAGCGTGGACCATACAGACGTCCAAACTAGCAGCCGCGGCCGACAGAGAGGGGGCTCCAAACTGGACAGCCCCCGTCCGACAGGCCGCAGGAGGAAGAACCACCTCACGCGAGCCAGCAGCAGCTCCTCGTCCTCCTCTTCCTCGTCATCGACGTCGTCCGCCTGCTCCCCAAGCCACCACCCCTCACCTGGAACGCCCTGCCCCACCTCCACGCTGCAGGTCCCCTTCCTCGACTCCGTCGTCTCTCTCACCCTTCCACAGCCGTCCAGGGAAGAGCTGGAGTGGCAGCAGGTGGGGGTGGTGGTGGGGTGGGTTTTTATAGGTGAACAGGCTCATAAATAGTCAATAGTAGATGACTTATGTTTGATTGTTCACTGTACAACCGTCTGGGGATGGAGTACTTCGTTGTTGTTGAGTGACTGTGCACAGACTTTGTGGTATCTAACTGCGATGTTAACGAGCGCTGTAGAGTAGGTGTTTGACGTTTAGAGCTGCACTTGGCTGTAGTTCATCACTGCGTCACTTTAATTCTCCTGCAGATTGTGGATGTGTTGTGGAGCGACCCCAAGAACCAGAACGGCTGTAGTCCGAACTCATTCCGGGGTGGAGGCTGCTACTTCGGGCCAGACGTGACTGAGAAGCTACTGAGGAAACATGGCCTCCGTCTGCTGATCCGATCCCACGAGTGTAAACAGGACGGCTATGAGCTCTGTCATAACGGACAGGTCTCCACAGACACACACACCACTTGACTGAGAGTGTTATAGCATGTGTTATACATGTGTTATACCCACACCGCTAGAGTTTCTTTCCATAGTGGTGGATTTGACTGCAGTGTTTGATGGTGTTGACTGTGACATGTCTATTAATACATGTTGGCTTTAGGTGTTTCATGTCTTCCAGGACAGACGATCACCAATTATTGGTCTTCATAAAGATCTCCTTGGAAATTCATGATGATTATATTTTTAGTTCAGATGGATTCCACTTTTTTTTTTGACTAACATCTAAAAAAAAACTAAAGTACTGATATAAGGATTCAGATTTTATACTAGACTGCAATGATTTTTTAAAATAGTTTTTTGACAAGTTAGTACAGCACCCTCTTGTGCACTGTTGTGGAAGTAAACAGCTCTGAATATGAGCCCTTAGTTTTTAGTGCCTTTTTAATATACACCGGAGATGTTTCTCCAGAGAGACTGCCCTGCACTATTTCTTAACAGTGCTGTTTCTCATTTCAAAGGTGATCACCATTTTCTCTGCCTCTAACTACTACGAGGAGGGAAGTAATCGCGGAGCCTACGTCAAGCTGGGTCCTGACCTTGTCCCGCACTTCTTCCAGTACCAAGTCAGCCGCAGCACCAGGAAGCTCACCCTGCAGCAGAGGTACACCCAACCTACAGCCACTGCTGACCACGGCCCTCCAGACCAGCGTCGTGTGTGCGCCTGTACTTAAACTGGGCAGTGGTAGCTAAGTGGTTAAGGTACTTTACTAGTAACAAGAAGGTTGCTGGTTCAAGCCTCACTTCTGCCAGGTTACCACCTTTGGGCTCCTGAGGAAGGGCCTTGCTCAATTGCTCAAGATATATCTAGTCACAAGTTTTTTGGATAAAAGCCAAATGCGCTAAATGTAAACTGGTGTGGGTGGGTGGTGGTGTTTCAGGGTGAGTGTGGCAGAAAGTTCAGCTCTGAAGTCCCTGCAGGAGAAGCTCTTTGCCCATCGCTCTGAGCTCATGACTGCCTTTCAGCAGTATGACATCAACAACACAGGTGGGCGTCGTCCGGCGAACTTCACGTAGCCAATTTACTGGAGCAGGTTCATTACTGGATCCTTCTCTCTCAGGAAGGATCTCCAGTACCAAGTGGATTCAGGTGGTAGAGTCCGTCCTGAGGTTGGATCTTCCTTGGAGAATGCTGCGGCCGCGTCTCGTGCGCCTGGCTTCTGATGGAGACGTGGAGTACGAGTCGTGCTTTGACAGCATCAGCCCAGGACAGCCTGTTCCCAAGGTTCCACCTGCACGCGCGCACACACACACCCACACACACACAGAGGCCTCACCTTGTGTGTAGGCACAGCTTCATTTGGGAAGCATATTTCTTTATTTTTTCATATTTATCCTATTTTATTCCTATTTATATATATTTTTTCCATTTTCCAAACTTGCAGGTGGCTCCAAACTTGGCAGGAACTCTGTACCGGTACCGGACCGACCTTGAGATCATCTTCAACATCATAGACAAAGATCATTCAGGTCAGTTTTGTTTTTAAATTACGCTGAGTGACTAAACTTGTGTTTAGTGCCCGTTCGGGGTTAACTAACAGCTAACAGTTGTTTAGTTAGAATTCCATCTGATCCTCCACACAGAGGTTCTGCAACATATATTATGGAACACTGTTTCTTTTATTGTAGTACTAACACTGGTCTCTTGGTGGCACTGATGCCCGGTTTTGACTTTAAACCCTGTTCCCTCCCTCAGGCCAGATCTCTATCGAGGAATTCCGCCAGACGTGGAAGCTCTTCAGCTCCCACCTGAGCATGGATGTGGACGACCAGGCGATAGATGACATGGCGCGCAGCATCGACTTCAACAAGGACGGCAGCATCGACTTCAACGAGTTCCTGGAAGCCTTCCGAGTTGTGCACAAGTTGGACATGAAGGAGCAGCAACATGGCTGACGCAAGCGTACTAATCCAAGCCAAGGACAGAGCAACTAGCGATTTGTTTCCTGCATTTGTTTTGATTCGTTAACGCACTATGTGATGGTGTCTGGATAGGAACAGATGATGAAATGATCTTTAAATCCCACATGAATCATAACTGCATTTGCTTCAAGTGTTCAGATATGGAGGAACTTTAGTTCATTGCTTTTTGAGTTGACCCTGCTCTCTGCTATAAATGCATAGTAGGCGAGTAACATTTAGTTGCCTAGACTGAAGACGTGATGCTCAAGTCCAATGGACTGCTGTTTTAATTTGATTCAGTTTAATAAATGCTTGAAAATGAACTGATGAGCTAAATTAACTGATGAGATCCTTTAAATGTGAGCATGTGGAAGACGATGGACATCATTCTTGTGGAGTTTTACCCCACCCCAGGTCTGGAGTTTGATTCTGCAAGCTCAAGTTTATTATATAAATTTTATCAAATGTTAACACATGTACAGCCATGTTGGTGCTTGAGCTGGACATTGAAGGTAAACATGGTATTCTAGATGTTTCTAGGCATTCCATTTTACCAGCATTCTAGCCTTTTTTGTGAAACATTTTCTATACATTTTGTCTTACAAGGGCCGTTCTGGGTGTATGTAATTTAGGGGGATTCGTGTGTGTGTGGGGGGGGAGGTTTAGGCCAAATGTTTACATACACCCGGTTTTTCACCTTTACACCTTTCCTAAAAGTCTTTTATGTTGTGTAACTTGTTTCTTCAAGTAGTTTCAAAATAATATCCACGATGAAATTGTTTTAGGTTTCATTTACTTGACCCAATTTTTAGTGTTTACATATGCTTTGTTAGTGTTTAGTGGCATTGCCTACGAAAAGCTTATCTTGAGAAGTCCTCCATGAGCTTCACGTAGTACTGTGCTTGAAATATGTGCAGTTCAACTTTCTACTGGATTCAGGTCAGGTGATGCTAACCCCAATACTTTCACTTTGTTGTCTGAGCCATTTTGTCAAAACTCTGCAGAGCTGCTTGGGATCACTATTGAAGGTCCATGTTGCGACCATGGGAGCTTTTGTTTGGTGTTTAGTTTCCATTTTTGCAGTCAAGCGTTAAGTCGTCTCTCTCTAGGAGAGACTTTGGAGAGCTAGTCTCTCTATCTGTGGTCTCTCTAGGAGAGACTTCAATAGCCACTCATTCCTCCCACTGTGTTTTCTCTGAACCACTTGTCTGTGTGAAACTAGCAGCATTCGTCTTCAATGTTTGACTGCTGCTGTACTGGACTGTGAGTTCATTTTCTCCCTTTTTTAAATTGATATTGTATTTATTGATGTATTTTTACACAACCCACCTGTCATAGATATTAGATTTATTTTGGGTTTAGTCATTTGACGATGTGTATAGTCTTCATGAGAGGTAGGGTAGAATTTCACCATTAGTTCTTTTGTTAGTTTGTTTGGATGTTTTGGCCTGGGCTACTCCTGTTGTCTTTTGACCTGGTTTTGTTATCGCCTGTATATTTGCAACACAATACACTTCATATTTTGTCTGGCTCTTTTGATATCACAAAATAATACATTTGCTTTGCATTCTCAAACTCCCCCCAGACTATTATTTATTTATTTATACACATTTACACTTTATGTAGCTAACCATTTTTCTTTTTACAACTTCCTCTCTAAGACAAGGCTGTAATGGATTTGGAACCAAGTTTGAAAACTCTGGCTGATGTGTTCAGATGTTCCTTGATAATCCTCCATCATACCACTGATGTTTTTGGAAGTACACCAGTCTCCCTTCCAGTGAAACACTCCCATGATGCTTCACAGCTGACGTCATACTTCATATATGGATCGTTATGGCCATTGAGGTTCAAATTTTGTTTTTACTAAGCTATTTCTCCAATAGGCTTGGGTTTAGGTCAATGATTGAGTATTTGTATGGTCCAAAGATTTTAATATTTGCATGTAATTGTTCTTACAGATGCCAGTGGCCTTCAGGTGTTTGGAAACTGCTCCTAAGGAGAAACTTGTGGAGGTCCCCAATTTCTTTTAGAGGTTTTATCTGAAACAAATGGGATTTTCCCATGAAATTGAGGGCAAAAAGGGCAGTTGACTCCTAATTATGACAGTTGGCCTATCAAACAATTGTTATTTGTTCATAAGTGCAAACCTACAACCAGTGATGACAATGGGTGTAGGCAAAGGTTTAATGTGTAAAATCTAATACATCTATACATAAATAATTCTCATGTATAGCCTGTTGTAAGTCATAAGAATATGTGTAACCAACGCCCTTAATGCTTTGGGTAGCCGAAGTTATAGTTTAACCTAGTACATGTGTGCAGCACACTACAGCTGATGCATTACAGGGAATTGGTGCTGGCAAAAGAGATCTCTGGATAAAGAGAGAGGTGCAAGCTGAAGGGAGCAATTTCTCCCAGTCTAGCTCCTCTGACCACAGTTCTCCAGCTCTACTCTCAGCTCCACTCCACCTCTCCTCCAAAAGCCTCCACCACCCCACACCCTCCAGGCCGTAACTTCCTTCAGTCTTATCTTGACCACAAACAGAATGTTTCATCACTGGCCAATAAAACTTAACCACTAACCAGCAACCCCCCCCAATGGGGAACAATGTGGAACTCACACTTGTCACGACGCTGATTTACAGTTTAAATAACAATTTGTGCTGGGCTAGCACAGATGACTATTGTTATGTGATCACTCTCTGTGAGAGGTGTGCACAATAATGGGAGTAAATGAGATTGAGACTTTGTGGACCAGAGTTGGGTGTGTATGTCTGTGTCATCAGGCAAATTGCAAGTAAGGAGTGCTCCACATTCCTCATCGGAGAGAAAAGGTTTGCAGGAGAAACATTGGCCAGACAGGCAGCAGTACAAGTTTGATCAATCATCATCAGTCATGGTAATCTTATCATACACACTTGTTTGAACTATTGTTATTGTGGTGCCCGATGGTTGGCCAGAAGAGGATACGCCCCCTCTTTTTGAGTCTTGGTTTCTCCCAAGGTTTCAACCTCTTGCTCTCAAGTTTTTCCTTGCCACAGTCGCCCCTTGGCTTGATCACTGGAGGCTTGGACATGGACATCTGTAAAGCTGCTTTGAGACAACGGGTGTTGTAAAAACCGCTATATATATATACATTTTGACTTGACACTACTTAGTCTTGATCCACAGCTTTCACCTGCACCTGGTCTAGACTTCCTGAAATGATTTTCCAAATGGTATTCGTGGCGAATGGGACTTTTATTTCACTGTGTTCTGGGTTTGCCATCAGAAACACCATTAGTCTGCAGATCCTGTTTGTCAGACTGGATGAGGCAGGTATCTGCTTGTCTCTACTGCACACCTCCAGACCCTAATAATGATCCCTGACCTTTAGCCCTAATGCACTGCTTATGTCTGCTTTACTTGAGTGCTTAGCTTCCTGCATCCTGCAAGATTCACTTGCAAACATTTTGCTAATAGCTTTTATTGTTTGTTTTGTGTTGAAAATTAACACCATATTAAATGCATAATGTAAAACATTTTGAAACAGGCCATTTTCTACTTACACATTTGATTCGGTTTACCACATTTATTATCAGTATTCAAGTATGAGAGAATTGAATATATCTGAAAGATTATATCTTATCTTTGAAATTATATCCATCAGTCCATTGTTTTCCTCTTGTGATGAGAGGCATGTTCAGGGAGTCGAAGCTGAATGTGTGTTATTTTAGGCCCAACCCCCTCAGCTCAGGACTCCTCCTGCTCTTCTGTTAGAGGAGACTCCTCTTCTCTTTTGGACAGGATTTCTTTCTCCTGCTAGATGGAACTCTCATGTTAGACTGCTCTGAAAGTCACCCTTCCAGGATCTGGATTCAGAGTGTAGATGTGTGTGACGGGCAGCTGAAGTGATGCTAATCTTTGTGTTGCTCACCGTGCACTGGGCCTTAGCTCCAGGTAAGCGTGGACGATGTCCTGCAGACCCCTCCAAGAGCATGCAGGAACACGTGTGTGTGTGTGTGTGGAGACGGAGCGGCATGTAGAGGCCCGTGTGTGTGTGTCTAGCAGAACAACATTGTCTATATATGTTGCGCTGGATCAATACTGTATGCTTAAATACTGCATCCAACATGGCCATTCTACATTATAATATGCGTGCTATACAGTTGCAATGTTGATTTTTTCCGAGGTGTTGTCGAGGGCGGCTGTAGGGGCTTGAGGCACGTCGAGAACGGGCGCACGTTTTTCCGGTACGGGGGCCTGTTTGTCACCTTCAGCTGTAACCCAGGGTTCAGGATTCACGGCCATCGTACCAGCAGCTGCGTGTCTGGCCAGTGGGTCAGAGAGCCTCCGCTATGTGTCGGTCAGTTTTCACACACTTAACATGGCGTTGTTCCTGTGGTCGGAGCGATTCTCTGGCACACCTGCACGTTTGAGTTGGTGTTGGGTATTTTATTGTTGTTTAGTTTTGCATACTGCCGTTGATGAGTATCTTTAATATTGGGTTTGCAGTAACCGATATTTCAATAAAGATATAATGAGTGGCTTCGCTGCTGGTGTTCGAAGTTAATAAAGTAGTTCAGTGGTGTGTTGTACATAGTTTATCAGTGCACATGTGCATGTTAGTGTAGTAGTGTTTTGTTCAGGGTGTGTATTACTTTGTTAGTCCTAGAGTGCTTTTGTCTACTAGCTTCACTCCTCTGACCCCTGACCCCAGCGCCCGGATGCACCAGCCCGGCTAGGCTCATCCATGGCAGCACAGTGTTGTCCCCAGACGGCTCGCTCGTGCGCTTCGCCTGCGATGGCGGATTCAGGCTCTTCGGTTCTCCACTGCTCTACTGCAGAGGTGACCGCTGGAACGGCAGTGCTCCTGTATGCAAAGGTATATAATCACAACCTCCCCTCATGCTGTACACCCAGGTAGGTTCCAGTGGACCAGTGAAGCATTCCAGGATTTTACTCCAGTAATTCCAGTATTCTGGGATCTTATTTCAGTAATTGTCTGCTTATTGCACCTCTGTACTGAAAGGACAACCAAATTTACTCAAAACGCAGTAATTCTACCCTGAGAGAAGAACTTAGGCTTCTGTTATTTAGTTGTAAGTTAACAAGTTTTTCCATTGGTTTCTAAGTAGAGTGGAAATGTCTCAACATTATTATCCTATTTAACAACACACAGCTGCAGTATATTAGATTAGAAAAACACTTTCATACTTCCTTAATTATGGAGTATTGTCCAAGTAAAATATTTCTCCAGCAATCATTCTTTCAAAGGATTTATTCTTAGCAGTACAAGGAGGCTAGTAGATGTTTGTGATGAACATGTTGCTAGGAAATTTAGGAAGGATACTACTGAAGCCACAATCAGCAGTCATGTCAGCAGTTGTCTGATTAGTTTTGAGTTTTACAACAACCCAAGCGACAGTTCATTTCTGTTTTCCAGAATCAGACATTATGAGCTCTTTCCATCTCAAGAGGATGTCTTCATATGAACCTACTCTGGACCTAATCCCAGATATTCTGCCCAATCAGAGGAGCCTGTTCAATACCGTCTCTAACACCGATGCAAAGTTGACGCTCCTGAAACCCTCTTTACTTGGAGTGTCCCAACCCAAAGCTTCCCTGCATGGAGATTTGGCAAAGAGTCCTCAGAAAATTCCAGAAAAGAGGCCTGCAAAAAAGGCCTGGTTTGATAAAGCCACTATACAAGGTAGAGAAGAGAGTTCAGGGCTCAGAGGGACAGTCAACAAATTAGACACGCTGAAAGAGCCAGCAAGAAATGTGAATCCTCTAGCAGTCCCATGGCTGACTCCAGTGAGTTCTCCAACAGCCTTGATGAGGATTTCACCCGTTTCCTCGCCACCCAAGCCCACAGAGTCCATTCCGCTGGTCACTGCAGTGACAAATGAGCAGGAAACGCAAACGTCGTCCAGTCTTCTGGATTGGATTCTTTCTCCACCACCTGGAGATGGTGAGAGACCACCCCCTCTCATGTTAACAGCACAGAGAGCTCAAACAGAGTCTGTCCTGCCAGTCCTGAGAACGTCAGCAACAACAGTTCAGAACGTGGTTCTGACAACAGCTTATCCGCATTCAGACGGATTCACCACAAGCACTCCTCGCAAAGATTCTCAGGAAGTGCTAAAGGAGACGGCTTTGTCTGACATAAAAAATCCACTAAAACCACCTAAAATGCCACATTCTCCTACAGTTAGTTCTCCTGAGCTGCCACTTTCAAGGCAAGACTCATTTTTCTCAGTAGCATCTCCCAAACCTTTTACAGCGACCTCTCCCCCATTCATCACAACTGTACTTCAAGAAGAAGCTCCTCCCCAGAGATCTCCAACAGCAGGACCTGAAAATTTACTGCCCAGGACAGAGGTGCTGACAGTGGCCACCAGGCCAGGCCCTGCCCTGCGTCTGACGGAACCTCCAGATGTTACCACCGCAGACCCATATTTACCATACCCAGTGACTGAACCAGAGAGAGAGCAGATGGCAGCGGGTGAAGACTCTGCAGTACTTTTACACGTGCATAGATTTCCTGTTAGTAACACAGACGGAGAACTAAATGATATTTCAGGATCGGATCGAATCTGGCCTGAAAGTGTACCGGCGCACATTCAGAGAAACAGGACGTTAGTGACCAGCACTCAAAGTCAAGAGAATGTGGAAAGATCCGGAACGTCAGGCAAACAGGAGCCCGAGTCCTCGACTTGGCCGGGCCTTCCTTTCACAGCTTCGGAGACCCCAGGATTCCCAGTCAGGACACGAAGGCCTGTGTGTCCCTACCCTCCCTTACCTGCTCATGGAACATTCTATTTCCATACGATCATCAATCCCGGACCATTCCAGTACAAGCATTACATCCAGTATGCCTGTTACCCAGGTTACACGTTGGCCAATGGAGACGTGTACAGCTATTGTTTACATGACGGACGGTGGAGCGGTTCCACACCCGAATGTATTGGTAAGTCTGTTAAGATTATTTAGCATAAGGCCCAAACATGCTAATTCATTTACGGCATAAGAAATGTTCGCTGTTGGCAGTTACATCATCAGTCGCTCCGTTAACTCACTCTCTTACACGTAGCAGCATTTTTGACATCTGTTTTCATCATTTTTTTATGCAATTGAATGTAAACAGACAGCAACGCATCCAACAGGTCATGCCTGAGAGTGGCAGAAAGTCAGCCAGTCTAACAGTCTTGCTTTTGCAAGTGTCTCCATAAGCTACATACATTAGCGCATGTGGACAGGGGCAGAGGAATTTATCCAGATGCGCCTTTCTGCAGGAAACAATCTGGTTTTTGGAACCTTTGTGGAACATCTCTTCTTTCTCCACATGCTGCTTAAAAATAGAAAATACTATGCTAGTCTGCTCCACTGCTTAAGAGTCCGAGGACACGTAGATCTTCTGTTTTGTACTGGTTCTGCTTCCCACGAATAATAGTATTTACTGGATAAGTGGGGCACATGGAGCCCTTTACTGTATGTTTACATAAAGCTGACTTATATAATGCTTACATTATTAAAGCATTTTTCATGGTGCATTTGATATTAACTCGGTGTTACTGTTGGCGTTCATGCATCTCTGCTCTCTCCCATAGCGCCCACCCACCAACCCGATAAGAATTTAGATTTTATTATGAATGTGTTATAATATATATGGCTAATTATTATAATTCATCATGCCTTTGTAGCTGGTAACATTAGCAAATCTCATTCCCCCTCCATATTCCTGCAGTTTAATGCAGTGTAATCAGTAGCTCATTATTCAGCTAATTACCCATAACTGTATGAGATCAAAATGTAACAGAAAGGCAAAACCAAGGTGAACAAGGCAGTACAAAATCAGAGAGAAGGCTGTTTCCATGTTGTGTGTTTGTTTACGTGCAGAGGTGACGCCCTGCTCTCTGAACAACGGTGGCTGCTCTCAGGTGTGTCGGGCGAGTCCTGAAAATCACGCAGAGTGTCTCTGCCAGCCTGGTTTCCTGCTGCTGCAGGACCAGCGCACCTGCCGGGGTGAGACGGATACACACACACACACACACACACACACACACACACACACACACACACACACACACACACACACATCCTGAATCAACTGTTTGAGTCAGGTTGCATTCTCTTTTCACACGTTCCCTTAAATTGAGGCTTTCCAACTCGACCAATTTTTCCCAGCACACCTGATTCGGCTTCCGAGGCATGATAATTAAATAACAACCTGAAAAAAACTGCGTGAAAGGAAGGAAAACCTGAAACCACTCAGATCAGCGCGTCGCTAGGGCTGGAGTTGAAAACCCTATACTTGCATCCATCCCTACAAACAAGGCATGATCCAAAAACACCCCTCATTTTGTACACACCTGGCAATAACAGTGTGATTAGACACTCTTTCACTCATTCCAATAGTTCCTGAGATGTGAGGGTCACGGCACCAGTTTAATAGCTGCCATTAGCAACAGCATATTAGGAACACAGCTATACCCCACAGGGGTAAATACCTCCTGACACCTTTAAAAGTTGCCCCAGGCTGTGGATTCTTGTCCCACAGCACAGGGCTGTTGCAGCCGAGGGAGGTGCCACTTTGGTGGGTGTGTCAGAGTTTGCCGAAGTGCCTCTTTCACCTAAAGCAGCAATCAGTGATTCTAGAACAAGTCAAAGTCAAATTGATTTATACAGTGCTTTTTACAACAGATGTAGGCTTTACAAAGCAGCATTACAAATGTAACTGTAGCGCTCTACAGAGCTAAAGAAACGTGCACTGGGCGTGTTTCTCTGTGATTGGTTATTAGCTGACGGTAACCAACAGACTCAAATGAGCTAAAAGCATAAAAACAGCTTTAGCAAATGCTAAAGTATCCCAGCTTATTGTGAGCCGATGTGCAGGTGTTTTTTCGCCTAAAGTTTGGATTGTATATTTCATCAAAACTACATGAATGAAAGGGTTTAAGGATGTTCTCTATAAAACTGGCATTCCGTTTGCTTCGAAATGTGGAGGTGGTAAGATCTGAACATCTGATATGTTCGGTCGCTGTGACACACCATAATTAAATAATGATTTATCTGTCTCCCTGTTAACGTGGTGATGTGCTAGAATTAGTCTTCCCATCTCAAAGATGCATGAACAGGACTCGAGCACTGACGTCTGCAGTAGAACCCATAATATGAGTCACTGCACTGCTGACGATAAACTGTGACATGCTTCAAGTTCTACAAGTTCTTGCATTCTTGACAACCATTGAACAATTTTTTAATTATAAAAAAGCACATCTGGAGTAGAGTCTTCTGAATTTACAGCAAATGATACGTATTATTATTATTATTATTACTATTTTTTATTTTATTTTTTTAAATTAATTAATGAATTCTTTTCTATTGCATGATTTCGGGGTCATGACACTGAAACATCTGCCACCATCAAAGGCCAATCAAAACTTTGGGATGGAAGAGGGTCCAATGTTGGAAGATTTAAGATTATGAGCAGAGCAGTAAGCATGGAGTTCAAATAATGACGTGCAAATCCATGGAGGGATTATATATGTAAGCAGCAAGTAGCTAGAGTGGCTAAAATAATCTGTTCACATCACTGATTCTATATTCTACTATATGAGATTATTCCAGCAGCTCAATTTTGAACACATTCCGAATCAGTGTGGCTACCACACACATTTATACTGATGAGTCTCACTAATCCCAAACGAGGACCTTAGCCAGAGCTTTTAAACCAGATCTCCATACACACGTTTGGTCCAGTGGTGTGTGGTTTTTCGTTTGTTTGTTTTAAAAGACTTTAAACTGTACAGCGTTGTGGGTTCTTGGGTCTGGATTTCAACTCTGTCCTTGAATCCTGATTAAACTGATGTACACTCAGGTGTAAACTCTGCCTGAAGTATCAAGATTGCAGCGGTTACACTGAACTCCACCTAAAGAAGGAATGATTTCAATAACTGGTATTAAATAATACAGAATTACAGAGGTTATGCTGGCATGTGTTATGTGTAGTGTTTGTTTTCTTCCTCAAATCTGTTTGTGTGTGTCTGAATGCTCCTTATTTAACCCAGACATGCCCTGTAAATCCTGTGTGTGTGTGTGTGTGTGTGTCTGGTTTGTAGATCTGGATGAGTGTGTGGAAGGTTTGCACCAGTGCCAGCAGGTCTGTGAAAACACCTTGGGCTCATACAGGTGCAGCTGCAGTGATGGATTCCAGCTCTCTACAGACAGGATATCCTGCTCCGGTGAGGTGCACTTCCTCTCTGAAGTGTAATCCACCTGGGATCATCAATTTTAACACATATATTTTCCCATTGAAACATCCAAAAGAGTAAAAAAATTGGGATTATTCACAGCAGGACTCACATATGCAATTAAAATTGATGTAAAGAACCAGTTCAGACTGTAAACTTGTCTCAGTGAATTTAAGAGTCTCCAAGGGCAGACAAGGTTATTTATCCAGTATCAAGTTTGCAAAACAAAACACATCATAGAAATTGTACAATGTTAGAAGAAATAGAAACTACATTATAATGCTTAATGCAGCAAACATTAATCGGTTACATTTCTGCCAAATTTCTCTCTCGCTCTCTCTCGCTCTCTCTCGCTCTCTCTCTCGCTCTCTCTC
>JAOXYF010000020.1:3973223-3985843 GCA_028565775.1 Sternarchorhynchus goeldii | reverse complement strand
TAGTGTTTTATAGACAATACTAGTGTTCTATAAGTCATAATAGTGTTTTATAGACAATACTAGTGTTCTATAAGTCATAATAGTGTTTTATAGACAATACTAGTGTTCTATAAGTCAGTCTGTAGGTCCTGCTGATTTTCTTTCTGCTCCTGCCTGTTGTTATAGCTATGTATTTATTTTTATGGAGATGTATTGGTCGAGTTCAGGTGATCTCTCACACCGGCTGTTGTATACCTGGTGTGCAGGCATCAGCAACAACCTTGGTTTTCTCAGACACCAACGCAAAACGCTGTGCCAACCGAGGCCTTGTTTTCGTGTGCGTTTGTACCCTTGAGTCACACTTTATGTCCTGGGCATGTGGGGAAACGTACAGGCCTGTAACACAACCGACTCACTGCACACAGGGTCGGAGGGGGCGTGTCCGCTGTTCTCGCAGAGACGGAGGGGGGCGTCTCCGTTCGTTCCAAACAGCATCCGCTCAGGAACGCAGATTTCTGCGCAAGCTGCTGCTCTGTCAAAAGCCATCATGTCGATTTCGCTCTAGATTTCTCAGTCGGCACCATGTGCTGATGGGCGTGTCCTGTGCGCTGGTTGGAGTGTTCTATGAGTTAATAGACATGTCCTATGTACTACTGATGGGCGTGTCCTGTGTTTTGATGGGAGTGTCCTATGCACTGATGGGAGTGTCTTGTGTGCTGATGTGCATGTTCTATGAGCTGATGGGAACGGTTATGTACGGTTATGTGTTTATGGTCTAGGACAGAAGATTAGCTTTCAAGACAGCGTTAAAGCCTAGTGTTGCTACAGTGCTAGTGATAGTGCTCTCTGTCTGATGCTGGAGAACCACTGTCAACATCAGCTCCAGTTCTCTCCCGCAGCTCCAGGTCACCCACAGTTAGCCACGGTAACGTTTCTCTCCTGTTAAGGTTATAATCTTGCTGCATCCAGGTAACATTAACAATGGCTGTAGCCGCTAGCCAGGCTACGGCATTCTGGGAAACAGGAGGACCAAGCCGTCATCTTTCACTATCTGTTGACACAAAGTCAGGCAACAGGCCTTCATGTTCAACCGGTTCAATAGCACTACATGTCCCACAATCCCGAGGGGTGCCGAAGAACGTTTGCTGAGTCATTCTTCAGTGTGGCGGTCAAACTCACATCGCAGTGTGTAGTTTGTCATTGCACGAGTACTTTACTGTTTTCTTTCTTAGAGAATAATCCACCGACCAAGAATCTTTGTTTACATTTTTTGTAGTTGTTTGGCTCACAAGCATTGTCACTTTATTTAAAACAAGTTTAGGCTTGTAAAATTGTGGAAGAAAAAATCTCTCGTATTGACCTGGGGAAGGGGGCTTTTTTTTCCCTGTTTGACTGTAAACTTTAACCGCGTCGCGCAGTTCAGGCAGTGAATCGCATCATTTGAGTGGCCGTTTGCTTTGTGAAGTTTACCGTGTGTGACGATGTGAACACTGGTCTGTGCTGTAGGGGTGTACCTTATCTTGTGAATAACTGCCCCCCCCCCTTTACTCCCCCCACCCCTTTAAAATCAGATTTAAAATCAAATGCGCTGTATTTGCAATTACATTTACCTCCTACTGCAAAAGATCTAGCATATATCTGAAACTTGTAATCTTTTTGCTACTGTTTTTTTCTATGTGAGTAATTTATTAATCATTATTTTTGGGCTTCTGTTACTGTATTTGTATTAAGAGGATAAACAAGCATGGACTATAAATTCCTCTTGTCAAAGAAGGGAAGTTTTTGCAAAAAAAAAAACAAAACCAAAAAAACATTGTACATTTTTTTGTTGTTGAGAATAAAAGGCTCTGTGAAATTTAAACCACGTGCTTTTTTAATTTCTGGTTACTGAGATCATTTCAAATTTGGTTGGTTGGTTATTCCCAAACCATAATGATGGTGCCATTCTGAATAGCTGCCCCCTAGTGGTTCTACAGCCAAAATGCGGACATGAGTGTAAAGTAGATCTTGCTTGTCCGTGGTTATTTTTTTTATTTTTTTTAACTCTAAAGGTCATTTAGTATTTGAAACAAATTAAAGGTTAATTGGTATATTAAACAAAATATAGATGAAACTAATTAAAATGTGAAATAAAGGTCTATTCAATTCTTCCAGATAATTTGTTATTGATCTGGAAGTTATAATATCAATAGATCTAATGAAGGAGAAAGAAATAGACAATTCAGATCTTTCATAGTGTTAGCAGAAAGCAGTAACTCTAACTTTAATAATAATAATAATAAAACACCATTAGATATATTGGGAAACATTTGTGTGCTCTTTAAACAAGGTTTCATGAATGTTTTCAATTCTTGCTGGAATTAAAGTCCAGAAATGTCAAGCACAATGACATTTGTGCTCCCTCTGCTTGTTACAGACAATGACATAATTGGTTGTTTTTTCTCTGGAATGGCTTTGTTGGTATCAACCATGGTTTCTTCTAAGGTCCAGCAGGCCAGTGCACTTTTCTGCTGATAAGAATGAAGCAGGCAAACTCAACTGGTTGATGGAAAATGAACTTACTTGGATACATCTATTTGGAGAAAGCTATTTTAATAACTTTGTGGTAAAAATGTCATAAAACGTGCTGATGTCAGATTCCTCAAAACAGTTGTACTGTTTTTTTAATACTTCACTCATCCACATGATGGCAGTGTTGCACAAGCAACAAGCCAGTCCTTAACAACCCAGTGTACCCCTAACAACTGTGGAAAGTATACCTCCAACTCAGGCTGCTAAATAAAGCGCTGTAATAACAAGGACTTTATAAACAACATTGTGTTGTTTTGTTTGACCTCTTATGAAACTATCATCGACTTCTGGATAAAAGCTAACAGACCCCCCCGCCCCTCACACACACACACACACACACACACACACACACACACACACACTGCCAGCATCATCACAGAGAAAACACAAACTTACTTCAAGGTGGAGGAGCTGATTCACAGTTCAGAATAGTGTGCTAACACTATTCTGTGTGCTAACAGTGCTAAGGAGAGGACAACACACAAACAGAATAACAGAATAGTGTGCTAACAGTGCTAAGGAGAGGACAACACACAAACACACACACACACACACACACACACACACACCAATGCTCTGAATTTACCTTTACATTTGAGCCATTGAGCAGATGCTCTTATCCAGAGCAACTTACAAAAGATGATTCAATTACACTCCATCTTCTGCTGGTCCTCCATCCTCTCCAGAGTTCTCCACTCTCTCCAGGGATCTCCACAGCGATAGGGTAGGACATGTAATGAATGTGACAGTGGAAGACCTGTGCTTTCATGATTTTTAATACAGTAAACACAGTAAAACCAAAACAAGGTTTAAATAAAAGTAACATGAATTGCCTTTCATAAATATGGAAAATAAGAAATGTTGAAATCTTGTTTGAAGGAGGTAACACTTGCACTGTGACTCAGCACAGTATATTGCATAATGTCTGATTTACAAATGACTTTTACTGCTACAAAATTAAAGTCACTTTTTGTGCTATAATGTTCTCTTTGGACCTTTTGTAGATTTGTGTAATTTGGGGTTGTGGATGGGGATATGGAGAAGTGTATAGGGGGTAGGGGATAGGGAGTAGGAAGTAGGGGATGGAGGTAGGGGGCAAGTGGTCTGGGAATTGGGTGTGGATTAGACCTCAGTCAGGTTGTGGATTTGTGCTCTCTCTCTCTCTTTCTCTTTCTCTCTCTCTCTCTCTCTCTCTCTCTCTCTCTCTCTCTCTCTATCTATCTATCTGTCTGTGTATCTCCCTCTTCACCTCCCTCTCTCTCTCCCTCTCTTTCTCAATTAAATTTAAAGTGCTTTATCGCAATGACAAATAATGGTACATTTGCATTTCCAAAGCTTGGGTTACAGGGTATGAAGGTATAAAAAAAATAACAATTCAATAGTAATGTAACAGTAATGTAACAGTAATGCAACAACAAACTGAGCATTTTTATTTTTAAAAAGAAAATTAAAGATTAAAACTCTATGATGCATTACAAATGGAAAAGTAAGTGTCCAAAAAAAATGGTTAACAGGGGATGTTTTTTTTCTCTTTCTTGTGTGTGTGTGTGTGTCTCCCAACATTGTCATTCATTTTCCCTTTTTGGTGGCAGATGAAGATTTAGTGCTTATAGTGTTACTAATAGCAACAACATAATAATTAATAATAATAGTAGTAATATGTATAATAATAATATGGTCTTTGATATATGATATGTCATCTGGTCACCTTCTGTCATTCTGGCTGTGGTGGGAGTGGAACGTATGACATTGTGCTGAAACTCAGGGAATATGTGACAAATTTTGGTAAAGAACTGATATTTGTTCGTTAAGTTAGGAAGTGTAGTTCTGTCTTCAACCCATTGTCCTGGCATTGCTGGAACAGTCTCTGCTCTTTCAACATCCAGGAGTGTTCGTGGCTGCCAGCCTCTGTGGTCAGGCAGTGGTCGTTGAGTCTGGACTTGGTCAGCGTGGATGTTTTGTATTAGATTAGATAATCTGCCATGGTGTACTGTTGATTCAGAGCCGGATGAAGCTACGTTCCACTCGGCCATGTGACATGATTGCGCATTGTCCCGTTTGGCCGTATCTAAGGTTCCTGAGACGCCCAACCGCATCAGGACGTTTATGGGTTTATAGAAGCTGATGAAATGTTGCTATGTTGCCAGTTAGAGGTGCGGAAAGAAAACAGAAGTCACGTCCACGTGTGCTCAGACACACACGTGTGCTCAGACGCACACGTGTGTTCGGATGCACCCATGAGTGTGTGTATATAAGCCCATTCGCATGTACACTTTTACACACATGCACAAAACACATAAACATATTAGCAGAAGAACATTGGAAGAACATTCGTATATTCTGCCGTCCAGCCTGTTTTACAATAGATCATTAGTTGTGCTTCTCCTTTATTTGCTACAGAGTGCTGTAATTCACACACATACCCTGAGACCAGCAGCAGAAGATCTGTCTGGAAAATTGGCCGAGCATTTCTCTGCTCCACCTCTAGCTCTAACTACAGCTCCATCTATAGCCCCATCTTTAGCTCTATCTACAGCTCCATCTCCAGCTTCATCTATGGCTCCATCTACACCTCCATCAATAGCCCCATTTTTAGCTCTATCTACAGCTCCATCTTTAGCTCTATCTACAGCTCCATCTATAGCTCCATCTATACACCTCCATCTCCAGCTTCACTTACAGCTCCATCTCCAGCCCCAGCCCCAGTTCCCTTGGCTACTGTATTATAGGCCTGCTGGTGTTATGGCTGTGCCTCAGATAGTGCTGTAGCTGTCGCATATCTAGTTATGACAGTCTTGCCCACCATTACATGTTATTCTTCATGAATATTGACTGCCAAGCGAAACCCACATCCGTCATTTTTTTTCTTGCTGAAATGTAAACAGTAGCCTGCCTCTTTTCTGAGGCCTCTCTGAACCATGGGAAAACTGGCAAATAGCAAGAGTGATGCTATACTTACGTAAAGTGCATGTGTAAAGTGCGTGTGTAAAGTGCGTGTGTAAAGTGCGTGTTTGTTCTTTTCCTACGTAATGATCACTGATACATGCAGTGTGTAATGAAGGCTGGTGGGAGAACGCTCCCGGGAGGGGAGAGACGCTACTGGATGGATAGGTACTTGCCCTGTCTTCCAAAGGAACACGCAGAAGTCAGCAGGTGTGGTGCAATGGAGACCATTTATTTGGTCTAGGACACTTAAAGTGACCGTCACAAGTGTTTGTTGGAGGTGGAGACAGTGTGCAGCAGGTGGGTTTTTTCAGACCTCAATGTCACCCATTCCAGGACATGGAACTCATTGTAAACAAGCTCAGATTTTGCTCTGACAAGATTAATAAACAGTACAAACCAGGGCCCAGAATCGTCATGGTGTTTAGATAATCTTAAATAAGATGGAGTTCAGTGTTTTCTACTTGCGTTGCCTGCACAGGTAGATAAAACTCAGTTTCAACTGAAAACATTACGTTCAAATGCTTTACTTCCCGCTTTTCATTTTTGGCCACACACCTATCTGAATTTTTTGCTCTGCACCTGTTAACTCAGTGGGGTCTGGAAGCTTCTCTGAGCACATCCGACTAGTTAGCATCCACCAGCATGTGAGACATTTAGGGATCATCTGTAAACTGTAAATACCCACAGAAAATACCCACAGTTACCTGAAGCCTCTTTAAACCTCTAGTGCAATTTGTCCCACTACAATGAATTTATTGTAACAAGGGATAAATAAACTTTCTATGTTGCGTACTAACCTATTTGTCCATGAAAAATAAATTAATTAATTAATTAAATTAAAAGTTTTCATGAAATATCTTATGTTTTCATACCTTGTCCAAGGCATTGCACTATTTGACGCTTTTTGGCAGCTGATAGATCTTTTTTCTTTCCCATATTGCTTGAAACCATTTATTAACACGGACACTAAAATAATTGGTTATGGCCCACATGTACTCTCTGCCTTTCTGGGCGTCGCTCATGTACTGAACCATGTGACTACTCATCTTACACTACCTCGTTACTCACCAGACTCTTGGCTTTGTGTATCTAAGTCAGTGCTGTACCCCTCTGAGCTATCCAGCCACTGTACATATGAGTGATATTACACTCGTATGTCATTTGTTTTAAAATCTTTTTTTTTTTTAACTACAGTCTCCTGTTGTTTATATGTTTGTGTGCTCCTGTATAATCCTCTCAACTGAACAAGTGGAGGATCGATTTAGATTAAGCAGTTTTGATAGCTTTTACATGGAGAAGGACGTATCTGCTTATAAGAATCTCGTCTGTACCTGTGTAGTGAGGGTAAAAATATATTACACATTTGGCATGTTTCCATTAATCTGAATTAATCTGAATCTGCATCAGGTAAATGTTGTATCAATGTGACAATCTGCCACGTTCAATGTGTCTTGTCATATCCTAGATGATTGCCATTAACATTCGGACAGCTCGTTAGCTGACCAAGAGGACGCAGGTCTAATTCGTTGAACAGTTTACATTTCAAGTTAGTAAATCATTTTTTTCAAACACATGAAAATTCAGTTTTAAACATCTTCACCAGGTGTTCGGTTGAAGGGGGAAAAAGGATAAAGGAGCTTGGAGCGGATCGACCCATTTTAAAAAATCTGGCAGCAAGCAAGTGATCGAGGACAAGCTTACACCCGGGACTTCTCCAACTCTTGTTATGAGAAAAGGAGTTGGCTAACAGGGTGTGATGTAAGTAATGCCTTTTATTGCTTTCCCTGTCTGCTGTTTCAAAGCCCGAAACACTGTGGACAGCGACAGGGGTACGAGATTCGGAAAAAAAACTTTCTGAAAAATGCAAACGGCACAAATGTAGCTGCGGTCATCTTGACAATGCTATGAGGCTGGGGTTTCTTGGGAGGCTTAGCGTCGCTCACTAGCCAGATGAAGGTTACAGGACTGACATTAGAAGGCATAATGAAGAGGTGACACAAAATCGGCATGTCCCGTTTCGAATGATCGATTGTGTGAAATTTCATGAAGCCTTTGAGAGGCCATGATGAGAGAAAGAGCTCAGATAAGGCCGGAATATTCCATGGGCTGGTGGATTTTGTTGCTTTCCTTGATGGACTTTTGAAAGAGCACCTTGATGCCACTGTGTTTAAGGAAACTTCTAAAACTGTACAGAATGAGCTACTAGACTGTATGCTGTCTGTTGTAAGGGAACATATAATCAAAGAAGACCAGAGCAACAATTTTCTCTCAGTCCAGGCAGATGAGACAATGGATATTGCCACACAGTGCCAGCTTGTGCTTGTTGTGCATTGCATAGATGATAAAAAACAATGTGCAAGAAAGTTTTTTTTTTAGTTTATTCCTCTGCACTCAGGGTTAGGGTTAGGGTTGCTGTTCTTCTGGAAGATCAGAGAAGTCAGATCATCTGCCAGGCATATGATGGAGCCGCTGTGATGCGGGGTGTCTCGGCAGGGCTTCAGAAGATGATACAAGATGTGTACCCACATGCTCACTACATCCACTGCTATGCACATCAACTCGCTCTGATAATGCAACAGGCCATGTCTCACACAACCAAAGTGAGATTTTTTTTTCTTTCTAAGCCAGCTTTTTTCCCCTCACATGCATACAGGCGTTCTTGATAAAGTTGTGGCCCATAGACTACCAACATCCAGCAACGTCAGATGGATTTTTCACAGCTGTACCATCAATACTGTGTTTGAACACAGAGAAGACCTCCTCCAGTGTTTTGAAAGCATACGAGATTCAGGTGATTTTGACTCCATTACCATCAGAGAGGCAGGAGCTTTTGCCATGTTACTGGAGGATCATAATTTTAGTGTTTTTTTTTCTGCAATGTTCTCGCCACATTATGCCTCATGTGGACATCCTCTATGCCAAGTTCCAACAGAAGGACATGGATTCGGTCCATTTTAAGGACCGCATCAAAGCAGTTCCTGCAGGACATACGAAAGATCAGGTAGCACCTTTTTCCAGTTGTTGCTGTGGTTGTTTTTGTTGATGATATGTTCAATTTGACTGAAATTCTCTCCATTCCATTGTGGGACAAAGTGGTGTAGATAGCTCTCATCCAGCGAAGAGGTATCAGTCACTCAGTCCAGAAGACCATGAAAGGATTGCTGCAGAGGTGTGTTTTTGTTGTAGAAATAAGTCACAGTGCATGTTCCACAGGAGTTTGGTGTTTTTAGGAAGATGGGGCCCATCATTTATTGTTAATATTAGACTCGCACAAAGATTTCAAAGTAAAGCAAAATGTTAGCGATTTGTGTGTGAGTAAATATTTAAAATTCGGATGGCATAGTTTTTGTATTCGTACAAAATGAGTACATAATATATTAAAACATGTAAATATTTTACCTTAGTGATCTATACTATGGAATTTGGTGCATTTACTGACAACTGAACATCAGCAAAAAACATTGAGGGAATTGCATTTTTAAATGATCAGACAAATAAGACAAACGTCAAAGAAATTTACCAATGCCCATAAGTGCAGGTAAAATATGAATGACGATTTATTTTAACTAGATGCATTTTTAAACTGTGTGGACCACATAAAATTATGCAATGTACAGTGAAAATAACTTTAGTTGTGCCATATTTAGAGTGAATGTGTCTGTTTTTTCAAATGTTGCAGGTGAAATGGACGTTTTGTCATCTCTACACAATGTTTCTTTTATTCTCTTTATAGGTCTGTGATTCCATGCTAGGACACACCAGGGAACGCTTCTCCTTTACAGACCACCTTGTTATTGCTTCCCTGCTGCAGGGGGACAGATTTGAACAGTACTAGATGGTGTTTCCTGAAGATGCCCTGAGCAGCACCTTGATGACCTATCCAGTGCTCAGTGGAAGTAAGCTAAAGACGGAGCTCAGACTGATCTACAGCTAAGAAGAGTTCAGAGCCTGTTGTGGTGTTGTGGGCCTACTCCAACAAACCAGATTGAACAGCCAAAACTGGTATAAATCTGACTGTTCCAAACTGGGACAATTCATGGGTGAGTTTCCCAAAAACAATCAATCTTGGCAAGTAACCTAACCTAATGTCAGTACAAACGAGCTGTGTTGATGTTTCACAAAGGCCTTCGTAATCCGAAATTGAACGAATCAGTTTTAATGGTGACCGCCAACTCTATCCCAGGTGGGGAAGTGTAACTGGTCCTCCAGTTTTGCCAAATGCTGTAAAATGTCAGGTTTTGCATCAACATAGATGCATAGATGAAGTCCACGTCAAGCTGGGGGCAACCGTATTTCTCTGAGTCAGATTCTTCCTCCTCAGAGGAGATTTTGAGAAAATGAGGTTATGCATTCTGTGATTGTTACAAAACATACAGGTATCTGCAATACCTCACAGAGTTGTTATTTCTATGATATCTCTGACGAATCCTATTGGCAACAAAGTGTATGAAATGCATGTGTGCTACCAGCCTGCTGTGATAAACCTGTGGCTTCACTGAATCGTTTATGGGTTTCCAATTTTCTCACCACTTACATAATAATGAACAGACCAGTCACCTAGTTAGAAAAAAGGGAAAGAGGCGGACGCATCATATCTTTTTGGCTCTTGGTGAAAATACACAAGTATGGAATAACACGGCTTTCAAATCTATTTTCGATTGGGTCGGACCCCCCCCCCCCCCCCAAATTTATTTCGCTCTGTTATTGTTCTCTGATCACACGCTCCGCCCGATGCCAATCGAGAAAAAAGAAAAACTACAAAACATAAATCGACACTTCAGAAGAAGAGTAAATCGTTTTTGTAAAGTTCAATAAAAAAGTTTTATTTTCTAAAGGTTAGTTTCACAAACAAACAAGGCATGGCATAACACTGTAAACAGCCTAATTCTAGTGTTTCTAATAACATTAACATTATTAATAGTGGTAATTGTAATATTGTGCAGGTTTCTTACCTCGAACAAGCACATAATTGTGTGGATTTATTTATCTGTTTGTTTTAAAAATCAGCTTAGCTTCTGGATTTGGTGCAGAACTGCAGACTCTGTAAATAACAAATAAGTTGTGTCTGTTATTAAAATCCTCCATAGAACTTGGATTCTTCCACAGAACCTGGAATTTTCTTTTTCATATAAGAGTCACATTTCCACAGAGCCTCACCAGTGTAGTGTGAGCAAACAGGTGCTACTCTCAGAAGGACCAAAAACATGACCATTCCCACTCAACAGCAGAAGGAATGTGAGAGATCTTTAGATGATGTCATAGAAGACTCTGTATGATGCCAAATGGTCATTGTCTTGGTAACTGAAACCCATGGGTATATCTGTTGACAATGGGATTTAAGTATAAGTTTGAGAAATTTAAGAACTGCTGTGTGTATTGTAAGAGAAATTTGATTTTATTTGAATTACATGGATTATAGTGAGGTATTAATACCATGGATTAGCAGTCATGCAAGAACAGAAGGGCTAGTTGCTGTGGTCAGTAGCAAAGCTTAGAACTAGCTGCACACTGGCCAAAACTTAGAAAGAATTGGGCACAGGATGGAGCCTAAAAAGGGCTGAGAACAGGGCGGAGCTTAGAACAGGGCAGAGCTTAGAACAGGGAGGAGCTTACAAACAACTGGGCACAAGTTTGAAGGTAGAAAGGGCTGGGCTCAGACAGAGCTGGTTAAGGACTATTGTACTGTATCAGAATCAGAATACTTTATTAATCCCCAAGGGGGAACTTGCATTGTATTGTAAGAGGCACACTCCCATTTTAATCTGAGCTACATTAATAGAGTATCAAAACAGCTCAAAGTTTTCGCGATATTTATAGTACAGAAAGGTGATACCAAGTATAAGATACCTTTATTGTCATTGCACAATGTACAACGAAATTGAGCAGCAATCCTTAAGGTGCTTAAGACATACAATAGATAACATGAATTAAAAGAAAGACTACAGTACACAAATTTAGAAGCATTGGGTGAAGAAGAATATATATACCAATATATATACAATATAAGTAACATAAGTTACAGATAACAGATAAGTGGGTTGCTTGACACTGAATAGGAATTTTACAGAAGCAAGTGTGTCCATATGTAAGGTGTACTTACAGACCTATTTATGAATAATTAATATATATTTAATGTAAAACCAGACCCCATGAAGCCATGGACTCCACTTGTCAAAAATATTTGCTGTCACTCTGTCATTTGCAATCAGTCATTTGCAACAAGTGCTATAAGGTCCATTTCTTTTAGTTTGTGAGACATAAATTAATGCAGATGGGTGTGTAGTGCTTTCAGTCAGTAAACAGAGCACAGAAATGTCCTTATTTTATCAAAAAATGAAGCGATAAAGCAGAATTATATTTTCCTTAACATCAGAAATGACATTTAGTGATGAGCTTCGGCAGTTATTCTCTCTCTCTCTCTCTCTCTCATCCCTTAACTCTCTCTCTCTCTCTCTTTCTCCCTCTTTCTCGCTCTCTCTCATCCCTTAACGCTCTCTTTCTCTCTCTCTCTCTTTCTCCCTCTTTCTCTCTCTCTCTCTCATCCCTTAACTCTCTCGGTTTCCTTTCCTTTGTAATTACAATTTCCTTGACATGTTTTGTACCAGAGAAAAGCTTTGAAGCTCAACAATCAAACAATAGCCACTCCATGTTTCTCTGACACTGAACATTGCTCCACTGGTCTGGGGTCAGTCAGACTCATGATTACTTGCTTGTCGTGTTACTGAATGGGACTGTAGTTGCTTGATGAACGGAAAGTCGTGTATGATGGTAGGAAATTATTTTGAATGCTGTGTGCCAGATATCATAGCATTGGTTTAATGGCTGCATAATTAGAGCATATTGTTGTGAAATTTCCTAAAAACATGGATCATGATAAAAAGTTTCTGATTTAAATTATAATGATCTATCACAGTATGTTTCTATTATTTTGTTATTTTTTTGCAAGTCTTATCTTCCTGAGATGACATAACCTTAATGAGACTCCAGTTATAACCGTGATAAGGAAGTATGTTAAAGGGAAAGTACTGAAAAGATCTTCCAAATGTAGTCTGAAAGAAATTTCACATAACCCAGTGTTTCCAACTTAAGGTGTCTACCCTGTTATTAGATCATCCTCAGCACTG
>JAOXYF010000020.1:3955066-3973123 GCA_028565775.1 Sternarchorhynchus goeldii | reverse complement strand
ATTTGATTCCTTAGGTTGGATATTAGATCCTTTGATTCCTTAGGTTGGATATTAGATCATCCTCAGCACTGATTTGATTCCTTAGGTTGGATATTAGATCCTTTGATTCCTTAGGTTGGATATTAGATCATCCTCAGCACTGATTTGACTCTTTCTTTCTGTGTTTTCTACATCCTTGTACACTTTGCTGAACTGAGTATCATTAGTAACCCACAGCAACATCATGTACCTGAATCTAAATCACCCACTGGAGACTCAACTATTACAGTAGAGAGGTCGTCTGCACATAACTGTCTGTGAAGGAGACATTGACGCACAAGTACACAGTGGTTTGGCCAGTGGCTCAGAGGCTTTTGAGTTAATGCATTATTTATTTCCTGTATAAATATTACACGTAACAGAGAGTCTTATTTTGAAAATGGCCATTATTTAACGTTGAAGCCACAGAGATCGTAATGTAGAATTTTTTTACTGAGACTGATGGTGGATGTAAGGTTCACAAAGAGTACAAACATAACACCTCCACAGAACAGCAGTATATAGTCCAAACCGGCCGTGCGTTTTACATTAAGCACATTCGGCATTACAAAAATGGTGATTATAATGAATTATATAATGTACTTTTGGTACCTGCTCACAGAAATTCACAAACAACCAACTGGTACAGTAATTAAAATTTCTATTAACGTGAACGCTGAGCACTTCACATGACAGTTTTGCTGTTAGTAGTTCTGATGTAATGGAGTTTGTTTGCCAAAATCAGGGGGATAATCCATGTCCAGCATTAGAGGAGAAATTTAAAGCTTGACTTTACTCCAGTCATCTTTAGGGTTTTTGCATTCCAGGAGTTATTAACTGTTCCAGGAGTTATTCGAGAGAAGTTTTTTTTTTGTTTCGGATAGAACATAAGATTTAGAAAGGCCTCTGAATTCATGAAAACTTTCTCAATTTATGTTACATACATCTTGACAATTTTCTGTCTATATCTCCTCCTCTTCATCCTGATGTAAACTCGTGAACCTCATAACCACATAATCCTTTAGGACGATGTCGTCGATGCGCTCAGCACTCTCTCTGAAAGTGACATCACCGGCGGGCCTCCAACTCTCTCTAAACTCCATGTCGGGCTGAGGCTCGGCCCGGCCTCCCGAAACGACGTCATCGGCGCGATCTCCTGGAAAAGTGGTACTGGCGACTCCGCCTCCTTCCTTTCGCATGAAGTCATCGAGTGACTTGTTGGAGCGCCTGTTCTCCGGCTCTCCCGCCAGCTCCTCGGCCTCCTCGGGGATGGACGGTGGCAGGCTCTCGCCATCCGAGCTGCTGAAGATGTAGCCAGGCAGAGGGGCGGCGACACCGCCGCTCCGGCCGGGCGTCCGGAAGCCTCGGACGCAGGGGGGCAGGACCTGGGGGCGGGCCCCGGCGGGCGCCTGGGGACGGGCTCCGGAGGGTACCTGGTTGTGGGCACTGCCGCTGCTGTTCAGGCTGGTTAGCACGGAGCCGTAGCGGTGGTTGGCCAGTACGACAGGGCCCTTCCAGTCCAGTGCCAGCAGCCAGCGTTGCCATGTCTTGCGCAACTCCGTCTGGACCTGCAGGAGACGGGAGGAGGAAAGCAGATCTGGAAAGCAGAACTCCATAAATCATTTACAGTCAGAAATGTCATGTCTTTAGTGCCTGTTAAAGTTTAGAAACTGTTATTCTAATGTCCTTCAGTAGCCCACAGATTTGAATTAAAATCACACTGGACCTCGTGCAAGAACATTTTCATATTCTCATCCGCTCATGGCGGCTTGAATTTGAACGAAGCATGTCGGGTGGCACATTTCTTTTCTGAAGTTGTGCGAGAGTCTTAACATTCCTCGATCCACGGCGTCGCGTATGTACCAGGAATTACGTATTCGGATGCATTAACACCCACACTGGAGAGCTCAGTGGCTTCCCACGGACACTGAACGATCGTGACCAGCAGCGTCTGGCTAGAATTGCCCATGTGGACAGACAAATGACTCGTAACGTAATGCCAAAGGACCTCAATGCCAGACATGGTGTCTCACCTCAGCTTGAGGTGTCTCAAAGGTTGCTAACTGGACTCTAGATGACTGGCGACGTGTGGTCCGATGAGTCTCGGTACTAGTTTGTTTCATGATGGATGGCTGGTGTGTACCACACACCCCATGAAGCCATGGACTCCACTTGTCAACAAGGCACCAAGCTGGTGTGATGTGTTCTCATGGCATGAATTGGGTCCACTGGTCCGCCTAAACATGTCGCTGACCAGGTACTGTTATGTTTGATTGCTTGGCAACCATTTTCAGTCCTTTGTGTACTTTACGTACCTCCACAGTGATTGGATGCACTAGATTTGCTGCAATTTTGATAGGCTAGAGGGGATCTTACAAGATACTCGTTCCTGTTCCTCTCAAGTTTCTTCCTTATTTCCTTCCAGGGAGTTTTTTTTCTTGCCACTATCGCCTCTGGCTTCTTCAATCTGTACCCATAAATTTGTGAAGCATGGGTTGTAAAAAGTACAAAAGAAACCAAACTGACACTGTCGTGTCCTGTACTTTATTCCTCATAAGGAATGTTCATGTTCTTGTTATGAGGGATGTTGGCTCAGATTTTTCCCATCCGAGCTGTTAGTCACCACTACTTCACTGTGATCATGAATGTTGGCCTTTCTGTGTTACTGTCTTGGACAAAAAGGCATTTGAATTTGTGGGTGTGGAGGAGCATGTAAAACTGCTGCCCATACACACACACACACACACACACACAAAAGATATTGTCTTAAACCTCCATTAGCCAATCAATCAATCAAACCAAGCAATTAGGCTAGGCTTTTCCATGTGTGTGTCTCCTGTGTGTGTGTGTGTGTGTGTGTGTGTGTGCGCGCACAGGGACGGGGTTGCGGTTAGCAGTAGTCTTCTTGTAAGCCACGATTTCAAATCTTTTTCTCTTTTTTTGACTGACTGCAGCCGATACCAAGAATAACAAGCCACATTTTGATTGGATGGGCAGGTTGGCACCGCCCCTCACTTTGAAATCTGCCTGGTTGCACAGCAGAAGACCACTGAGGCCACAGAAAGAAGGAACATGCATGCTTGCGCACACACACACAAACACCACACACTAAAGGCTCACTCTACTCACCTCTCACTCACCACTCTCACTCACCCCGCTCACCACTCTCACTCACCCCACTCACCACTCTCACTCACCCGACTCACCACTCTCACTCACCCCACTCACCTCTCACTCACTCCACTCACCTCTCCATTGCAGAAGCAGTAAATGATGGACACGAAAAAGCCCTGAAATAAAGCAGAAAAAGCGCGTACACACACACACACACACACACCCACCCACCCAGTCTTAGTTATCATTCTGTACGAAATGTAGCTTTTCCTAAACTGAGCTAATATAAAGTGTGTGTGTGTGTGTGTGTGTGTGTGTGTGTGCGTGCGTGTGTGTGTGTGTGCAGAGGGAGGAGAGAAAGTAAATTGCTAGAATTTGGTTGACCATTATAAATGCTGTCAGAGTTCAGAACTGCTTTCAAACCTTTCAAACGCAAAACCAAAACACCTCTAACACACCTTTATATATAAAACACCTTTATACAGTCACCAGAAAGCCTTGATTGCAGCTTTAAAAGCAGCCACCTTTCGATTTGTTGTTTTTAGAAATGGCTTAATTATTTCTCAGTCTCTTTATTAGGATGCAAATAGAAAATACAGAAAACAGGGACACAATTTTTGCAACAAAATGACTTAAAAGCTGTTGGCTGACAAAAGTCAACAGCTGTGTTTCCAGGCTGCGGCTGAGGTAGGACGGGTTGTCGGGAGGTCCGTCCTCCTTGCTAATTTATAGGGCACACAAATGGAACAGGTCTAATGTGTCTGCACGGTTATATCAGCGCCTTTTGAAAATGATTAAGTGAAACCTGTAAGGAAAAATCATCTTGGATGAGCTTGGATACATCGGTTGCATCTTTCAGATCGTTCCAAATGTAGGTTGCATTTCTAGGCTGTATTCAAAGGACCCTTCATGTTGGCTTTGGAACACAGCTAATATCTAGCATGACCTTCCCTGGTAATGGACCTTTAAGACGTTTAAGAGAACAAGGATCCTGTGATTGCTCAAATTTAAGGAGAGGGAACACTAAATATTTACCTCTGTAACCTATAGAAGCTGATGTACTGATTTTTGTTAATTTTTTAATATTGCATGCAAATTGTCTCTGTGTGTGTGTGTGTGTGTGTGTGTGTGTGTGTGTGCGCGCGCGCGCTTACACGTTTACCTGAAAAGAGTTAAAGAACAGTTCGCAGTACATGCGCAGTTCCCACCCAAAGCCAGTGGAGGTGTGGGGCAGTCCAACCAACACAACATAATGCACTCCAAACACCAGTACCAACACCAGTGTGGATTTTGCCAGTTTCCTGCCCACAGCCAGGGAGATGGAGACAGAGATTTGTGGGGGGGGGCAGAGGGATAAAGAGAGACAGAAAAAGAGAGGGCGTGAGAACTGGTAAAACTTTTTAAAAAGTCAAATTTTTTAGGTATTAGGAATTAAATGATATTGTTTAATGACATTTAATGACATTTTTAGGTATTAGGAATTTAATGACTGTTTCATTCCTCAGAGAACATTTGGGTAATAATTGTAATGTTTATAGTTTGGTTTTGATTTCTTCAATTATAGCAAATGTTTTATCCCAGTTTAATGAAAAGAGATGGAGGATTAGTGAGGTCCAAAGACAATGACACCAGGTAAAATAAAGTGATCCTCCTCTCTGAGTTGGAACTACACCATCAGATCGGGTCTAGTTCCAAATGTTATTCATCAACTACATTCATTATTATACCAGCTCCTCAGTTCACAAGTTCATGTGGTTGTAATAGAATCAATCAGAAATAAAATGTAACAAAATCAAAGTCTTTGGAATTATGAGCTAGATTTAGAAGAAAAGTTAAAAAGTTTGTGAACCCTTTAGAAGTAATTGTAGTCTTTCTTAAATAGCTCCCATATTGTGATCTTAAGTCATATTAATAAATAAAGCCTTAATGCACACTTTGCGTATTTATTGAACAAATGGTTGTAATATACCCCTCGGGTTTATCAAGCTGTAGTGAATCTATCACTGCCCAACATTTTCTGCACCTCTACAAACACTTTCTGCCTCAGTACAACAATTGCAAGTGGGATTTTGTTGTTTTTTAAGCATATTTTAGCTGTCAGATTCTATACATTTTGGGTGGCAGATATTACAGTCTTGACTTGGACATTCTAAAATACACAGGTTCTCCTGTTTCAGCCCTGAAACAGTCCTGTTGCAGGTTTATTTCTGTGATTTGTTCCATTGACGTGCTCCTGACCAGTTTTGTTCTTTAGATCACAGATATAGGCCTGGCATCCCACTATGGAATTTCTGATGTTGAGTCTTGAGACCGAGCCGACTTACAAGTTACATGAACAAAAAAAATTTATTAGGTTACTGGCTGCATAAACTAACGTGCATTCTCAATTGTAAAGACATGGAACAGTGCCTGAAACCTAAACATTAAATTTATGCTAGGCTGCAAACTAATGCTAGCTAACTAATGCCATAGGACAATGGAACATGTACAAAACCTAGAAACTCGTTACTGCTTAAAATTATATGGAACTTACTAGAAAAAGTACTTATTAGCTTTTGGTCTCACTGGCTAGCATACATTTGATCCCAACTACAGGCTAACTCTTGCTCTCCATACCAAACTTCCAGTTGTCTTCTAAAATTCGGCATCATTTTCCCAGTGTACTTTATTTTGATGCTGCATGTAGCACTTCAACAATGTCCATCTGACTATATAGTAGATGTTTAAAATGTAATGAAGTGCTTCACACTTGTTGCACAGCTGATAAATGACCTCTGTCCAAAACGTCCTGTTTCTTTGGAAACCTTGTGTACTTCACTACACTGTTAAATATCTCTACTGTCCTACTACAGTACAGTGCAGCTACTCACCTGGAATATCTTCAGATTTACGAGTGGCATATATTTTGTACTTTCAGTTACAAAAACATATATTTTTTTCTTTTTGTACAAACATTTTTTTTATTCAAACATTTGGTTAGATTCATGTTTTTTCCCCACACTGGAATTTTATGAGTCGCTAGTCACAACAGTCTAGGTCAAGTAATGCGTTCCAATTAAGAAAAAGTGCGAATGAATCACCATCTAATTTACATTCACATTGTGAATTTACATTGGCAGTAGTAAGTAAAGTCCCTTTCACACCCAGATCCCTTTCACATTGGTTTGTGAGTTGAATTAGTTAAGTTTTGTGGTGTGTTTTGTTCTGTCCTTTTCTTTTTTGTCTAGCAGTGTGTTTTACTGTGTTTGTGATGTGTGTGTGTGTGTGTTTTATGTTATTCCTTTCCATTTCCACTCTTTAATAAACGAGTGTGTTCAGTGACAGAAGTTCACGTCTCGTGATTCATCTTCTCTGTCAGTGGCATGTGTGATTGAAGTGGCTTTGTGATCGGTTTTCTATGCTTATTCACTTGGCCATCAGTGAGGTTTTCAAGATCATTAGTCACAGATATATCACAGATCCACTCCTAGTTATCACTGCTTTCGATCAACTGAAAACAGTTTATCTCCCTTAATGATTTTAAATCCATCCTCAGTTCTGTTACCTATGGAATTCCCCAGGTCTTAGTACTGGGCTCCTTCTTCTGAACTATCTGTCTCCTTCCACTGGGAAATATAATGAAGCATTTTTAAATCTCTACAACCCCATATTAAATCCCCTTTCTTTCTTGATTTCATTTCTCATTAGATTTGTGCATTTTCTGTATTTGCTTTAGTAGTGTTGTGCTATTATACAGTATTTTGTGTTCTGCCAGATTGTGCCCTGTTTATTTCTGCTTCTTAACCTTTGTACTGTTTAAAATATGCTGTTTAAACAATATGCATTATTATTTTGAGATCAGACTCATTTAAGCCAACAGAAATGTCACAAATAATGAAATTACAGGTCTTTGTAACAGTGGTGTACAGAAAGGCATCTTCAAACCCACAACGCATACGGACTTCGAGCGGACTGCAAGAGAACATCACAGCAGATGAGGGAACTGTTGGAACAGAATGGCTGTGCCACAGAAGATTTGAAAAACATTCCCCAGGCTGATTAATCTTGATTTCGTCAAAATGCAGATGGTACGCTCAGAATTTGTGATAAACAGAGCAAATCCAAGGACGCATCTTGCAGGTTCCAAAATTCTGCAATGATTGCAGTCTCCTTCAACAGGAGGCCTTAGATATGCTGCCACTTCTCCAACAAGGAACTTTTCCAACAAGGAGTTTTTCCAAGGAGGAACACTTCCAATGAAATGGCACTGTTGTTTGAAGTGTAAAGTTTGTGACCCTATTCATTACTAAATATTCGGATATTCAAAGTTGATTGAATCTGTTCTTAGAATCCAGACTCTCTGCCAGTTCTATGCTGTATGAGAGACTGTATGTTATTACCAAACATACAAAAGAGTGTCACTCAGGTAAATTCATAAATCATCAGATGTCTCTCTAAATTGCCTCCAACACGTGACTCTTTAACTTCTGGGAGTAACTTCTGCTTCTGTATCTCTTCCTCTATCTATCGATCGATCGATCGATCAAGATATATATATATATATTATACTTTTCATATATTCGTTAGATTATATATTCTTTATTTTTTCTATTTTTTTATATTATTTTCCTCTCCCTCCTCTATTCTCTGCTGATACTGTAATGATGCTGCTTCTGGAATCTTAATTTCCCCGAGGCAACCCTCCCAAAGGGATCAATAAAGATCTGTCTGTCTGTCTATCTGTCTGTCTGTCTGTGTCGATCTACACTCCTTTCTCTCGCCATCAATAGCCTTTCTCTCCTCCCATCAATAGCAAATTACGTTCATCAATCGATAAACCAGTAGCGAGTCCTGGTACTGGGTCCACCATCCAATGTTTCGTCCTGCATATTCTGTCACCGTATAAAGCTCGGATGTGCCTCCCAGGACATGTGGCAGCCTCACCAACGCTGAATATATCACAATAGATAAGCTACATTCTCAGCTTCTTACACCGGCATATTTTAAATATGCTTTTTATCAAATGAACATATTATTTGGGCGTCACTTATTTAAATAGTTTACATGTAATTTACTAACGAACCTGTTTGGACCGTTAAAACTTTTAAAAAAAAAAAAAAAGAATTTTTTTGAAGTTCATTCATATGATGCAAAAAAGTCATCCTGTTATCAGAAACAAGTACAGTGACATTAGTACAAGACTACAAATGGAATCAGTACTTTAGAAAATATAAAATATTCCACAAAGATAAAGCAAAATAATACAGATAATTACCTGTACTGTTTGCGAGTGTCATATCTTCCAGCATTAGTCTCTCGGATCTTTGTTGCCAGAACTCGAACAATATTGACAAACAGAATAAAGTTGAGCTGAAAGAAAATACGTAATGTAAAACACCAGACATGTCGCATGTTCTGCATTTCATCAGCGGCAGAATGTGAAATACCAAACATCTTAGACCAAAATGTTTATGTAAAGAACCATCTCCTACAAAAATTCATAACACAGCTTGTAAATCCCTAATGAAAATATTTTGGAATAATTTAACCTAAATTTGTTAAGAAAATTGGGTAAAACTTATGTGACATCTGGTAAGGGGAACCATTACTGGTTAATTGCTGGTTAACATCATGAAACATGCTTTTGAAACCAGAACAGGGGAGTCTTTGATGAAAACACAGTTCAGTTTTACCCATAATTCAGTGTTTGCGTCTCAACTTTTAGATTTTTCCGGTCTTCTAAGAGTGTCAGTGACTTCTTAATTCAAGTTTAAAGCCACAGGTCTGCTAATTCACAGTAAAACTAATTAGAAAGCCCATTTATTCAGCTCCAGGAGATCTCTTTGCTATTTAAAGTTGCCCCTTTGCCGTTCAAGTTGCCATGGCGCTAGGACCATGTGGTTTTGTTGATGGTTCTGTTTCATTTAGTCTCCAGCTTGTCTTGTGTCTCACCTCTTTTTCCATCCCTGCATAGTTTTCACCAGCAACATCCTCAATCCTCCATCCTCACCTCCATCCTCACTTCCATTACAACAAACCAAGACACACCACCTCAGCAAGGTGGTGTTACATAGACAAATAAAAAAAAAAAAGACTTACATAGAAAACATAGAACTGATGGAACTCCTAGAACTGATGTATATAGTCTCATAGAACTGATGCATCAAAATAAAAAAGGGGAAAATAATGAAATGATTCTATTGAAATGAATAACATTGTGTAGAAATGAATAAAGTTCTGTAGAAATAATAAAGTGTGAGAAAATAATACGTTTTCAACCTGGATTTAAAAATGACGAAATATGAGGCGCATTTTTCTTGGAGTTGCTTTCATGTATGTAGAATAAAAGCTTAATGCTGCTTTCAAAATATGAATAAAACCCCATAAAAGCATTCTCTCTCTCTCTCTCTCTCTCTCTCTCTCGCTCTTTCTATCTTTCTTTCTTTCTCTCTCTCTCTCTCATGCCAAGTATTGGCAGGGTCGTGTTCCACAAGGCTGATAATTATCCAGATAATATCCAGATGAAATGGGTACTTGTCCTCTACGCCCAGATAAATATACCCCCATCAGCAGCTCAGTCATTTACAGTGCAACCGTGCGTGTGTCCCTGGTTACACAGTTGGATTTTAAATTCTGAATGACTGAATTATTTTCATGATTGCAGGAGAGTAAGAACAGGGGGAAAAGGAATATATATTGTCCTTATTGTTGACATTTTTAAAATATTTTTTCCCTTCCAGAAAATTGTTATATATCAGCAATAAGGACAATATATTTTATTTTATATATAAGGGCAATATATTTAATTTATTTTATTTTAGTGTTCTGTTGATATTTTTGCCCTTCCAGAATAAATATCTTTATAGTTATTATATATTATAGGATGGAGGATGGAGGATGGAGGTGAGGATGGAGGATGGAGGTGAGGATGGAGGGTGGAGGTGAGGATGGAGGATGTTGTTAGTGAAAACTATGAAGGGATGGGAAAAGAGACTAGACACTGACAAACTGGAGAATAGATGAAACAACCATAAACAAAACCACATGGTCCCAACTTTAAGGGCAAAGGGCACCCCATGACATGTAATAAGCAGTAATAATGTAATAATATCTATATATGTCCTAACGGTCCATTGGGATAATATGTTAAACTGGATGTTGTAATGAGAGCACAGACTTGCCGTATACACGCAGAGGCCTGGTTTGTCAGAACTGAGTGATGTGCTTCCCCTGAATAAGTTTCAATAATTATCATGAACGTTGTTTCTTCTGGAATGCTTTGAACTGCCATCAAAGGCCTCCTCTGTCCCTAGGAGAAGACGCTTCATTACCTTTACGACCTGCTCGAACCAGTGCCTTTCATGCTTGCGCAGAGGATATCAGGACACGGGATATTTTTGCGACTGGGTGTGCAGTTCAAACCTGCTTTTAGCAGTTGAGTGATAAATACCTCTGGGTTCTTCTCTAACAGCAAATGCATGTGGATCAAAGACCAGTGAAACTAACACCTCACTGTATACGACCGTGTCTTAAGAGTGGACACGAATCCAGACCTTTGGACGGTTTACTGGGCATTGTCCTGATCTGGGTTCAGCTGAGCGAGCTCAGGCGGTGAGAGTTATGGCTGAACAGTCTCATGCTCAAGAGTGGCGATGAACAGAAGATTTAGCAGACTGTGAGCTGATCTCAAATATGCTCTTTCAGACTTAAATAGCTATGAATCACCGCAGGATCGTAAACCAATCAGAACATTACTTACACTAATAACATCAGGTTTGTAAACCAATCAGAACATTACTCACATCATTAATAGCAGGCATGTAAACCAATCAGAACACCACTTACTCCAATAGCAGTGAGAATGGGCACTTGGTATATCCACTTAATAGGACCTGCATTTAGTTCCCAGCACCTGAGAGTGAGAGACGCTAATGAAACAGTTCTAGAGTGTGTGTGTGTGTGTGTGTGTGTGTGTGTGTGTGTGTGTGTGCTCAGAATATGAAGTCAGAGTATGATCAAGGGACAGAGAGAGAAGGTAAGTTAACATGCATCATAGTGGCACCAATTTGCTGCCACAAATGAGTGTGTGTTTGTGAACATGGGTGTGTGCATATGTCTATGCATATGCATGAGTGTGCGTGTGTGTGTGCATGTGTGTGTGTGTGTGTGGGGGGGGGGTGTTTAAGGAGGAGATACTCACCGTGCATCTGCCAACGTTGCCCTGACGACGGCCCATGCAGACACAAAGAGGGCAGGAACACCTGCAGGCACACACACACAACAGAATTCCTCAACCACACACAAACAACACAATTCCTCAACCACACACACAGAACAGAATTCCTCAACCACACACACACACACACACACACACACACACACAGAACAGAATTCCTCAAGCACACACAAGCTCACAGAAGAGAATTCCTCATCAACACTTACATAACAGAATTCCTCAACCACTTACACACACACACACACAGTCTGGAATTCCTCAAACACACACACACACTGACCAGAATTCCTCATACACACACAAGCAGGACAGTTCACCATGGCAACTAAAGGCACAACAGTCTCTGGTTAATATAACAATAGCCCTTTACTAGATACTAGATTGAGGGCCAGTTACTCCTACTACACCCCAAAACAGAGGCTGCCAAGTTGGTAAACATGGGAAACTTCTCACAGGCCATTAAGATGACATTGAAATCCCATACATTAAAAGACTGAATAAATGACTGGGTCATTACAGCTATTAAAAACCCAGTAACACAATAACAATGTCCAGTTTGCTTCACTATAATATTAACAATCACAGCTAATGTTGTGCTGAGAGAATCCAGAAATCATTTTCTAACTAAGAAAACATTATGCGTCATTTAATTGTGGTGCAGAAACCACTGTATCAAATCACGGCAACAAACTGTTAAGAATGTATCATAATGGAACGTATCATAATGGAATGTACCATAATGGAATGCACCATTACAGCCTTTCAGATTGTTGCTGCTCTAACTGTGATTACTCCTGCTTCTCATCATTCTGCCTAAACAACTGGAGTTAATGTGATACTTGCCACCGCAAATCTGCTCGTTGTGTTCATTTCGCTCTACAAGGATGGGTTCACTACTCGCGCCATTCAGAGAGTCTCAGCCGCTTTTTGATGCTCTTAACAATTAGCACACTTGTTTCATGAATAACACGTTGCCATTCAGAGTCTGAGCTAAAGAACACATTGTTCTAAAACATTCTCTACAGAATGTCTTCCAGAATGTTCTAAAGAATTCTGTATAGAATGTCCTCCAGAATGTTCTGAAGAATTCTCTACACTGTGCATTCCCCCACTCTCCTCTGAGCACTACTACTTCATAGCTGTTCAGCCTCATCCAGGAACGCTGTGCATGAGGCAGAAACCCCACTTAAATGGGGTCTCTAATACAGCTGTCGCAAAACAAATGGGTGAGAAATTCAAGAGACGCAGTTGTAAGAATGTGCAAGAGTGGGCCAGTCATCGGGAAATAGTCTTGACTCGTGCTGAGCTGCTGTGAGTCAAATAACGAAGGATTTTATTATTAATGCCAAAGGCAGTCAGAACAAAGGCAGATGGAACAGCAAAATTCAGCTCAGTGGAAATTTCATCTCATTGCAGGAAATTCCTTTTGTCCTGTTAAATGAGCTGTCTTGTATATGTGTGAGTATCAGTGTTCACATGGGTACAAGTACTTTTTTCATAAAAATTGGTATTTATATTTGAAAAACTAAAAGAACCAAAGCATTCTTATTTTTAGTTAATGAGATTAAGGTTAGGTTTAGCTGTGACATTGATTACACTGGGTTTTGCTTCCCAAACTAAAATGAAGTTTCTAAAAATAGTTCATGATACGTTTTACATTTTTTATCACATAGGTTTTTTCAAGTGACAGCATTTGAGTTAATTATATTTAATTTTTAAGTGACAGCTAAATTTGAGTTTATATTATGTATTCATAAATAAGGCTGTTCTTATAAATTTAGAGATATTCTATATCTATAAATGTATTACTAATGTCACGTCTCGTCGGACACTCAGCACCCAAACCACGCCCACCGAATCAAGCCTCCTTCGCTTATATCTCCTGCTTATTGAACGCACCTGTCGTTCATTAAGCCAAGGACTACTTAAGAACGTTGATGATCTGAACTCATTGCTGTACATTGGCCTCGCTTGTGAACTGCATCACAGCCTTTGACCTGCCTGCACGCAGGTGTTCTGTTTGTATGCAAGTAGCTCTTGTTTAAACAGCCTCGCCGGTGAAACCGGACTTATCTGCTTTATCACTCTTTGCTAAAACGTTTAAGTTTGTGTGTGTTGTTTGTGCGCCACTGGCAACCCTGCTTAATAAACCCAAGCATGTTCCCCGGAGCGCCTGCCTCTGTTCCGTCACTCCAGCCGTCACAACTAAAATACACAATGCCTGTTTTGGCCTCAGGAACTTCCCTGTTCAGTGTGCGGCAGAAGTCTACCAACACAGAGTGGTACCACTTTCTTTGGTACCACTTTTCCATACTATAAGTATTGACATGAGAATATTGGAACAACTACAAAAATCTATAGGTGATAGAGCAATTTTGAAAGCATATTTGTATACAGTTTTCTTTTTGCAAGAAGCAAAATCACTGTTGACCAGTGTTGGATACAGTAATCATTGTGTCAATGGATGGCCCCTACAAAAATAGTAAAAAGACTGTGTTTGTGTGTGAGAGAGTCCGTGTGTTCTGTTGTGTTCCTTTCTTTTACAATAAGCCTCATTGTAGTAGCTTTGTGTTCTCTGTGTTCTTCTTTTTTACTGGCCCTCATACAAGCACAGCTGTCAGTAAAATAGAAAGTTATGAAAAATTCATCAAAAAAACAGCCTGCAGTATCCTCTGATTTGTGATCAGCCTGTGGTAGCCTCTGATCTGTGATCAGCTTGTGGTAGCTTCTGATCTGTGATGAGCCTGTGGTGTGGTAGCCTCTGATCTGTGATCAACCTGTGGTAGCCTCTGATCTGTGATCAGCCTGTGGTAACCTCTGATCTGTGATCAGCCTGCGATCTATGATTCCTGCTTCGCTTCCGACCTGGCCTGTGCCAGGGAGCGCCAGGGCAAAAAAGAGGCAGAGCGGGAGACCGATTACAGCACCTCCTCAAAAGAGTGAGACAGCACCGAGCCTTGATTTACACACACACTCATCTGAAGGACTTTAGAAAACACTGAAGACTCTCACACACACATTTACCCCATCCTACAAGCGTGAAGCCCCAGAGGTACTTGGAGTCAGAGAAGAAGGTCATGAAGATGAGGCTGTGTAGGTAGAGACCTTCCACCAGGATCCAGTAATAATTGGTGGCCAGGAAGTAGATAAACAGCAGCACTGTGATTTTACACCCGACCTGTTCAAAAGACCCACAGAGTGGACATTAACCAATCACCAACTCAGGTACCATCTATCAATAAAAAGTGTCCTGTTACATTTCACTGATACAAATAATAAAGCTAGGTTCACCATAAAATGTACAATTTGACACAAATGCCCTCCATGTATTTAAAATTAGATTAAATATTAGATTAGATTAAATTAGATTAAATATTAGATTAAATTAAAATTAGATTAATACTAGATTAAAATATTGCCTCCTGTCACTGAAGCTGAATTCTTTGAAAGTGCATCTTGAATAATTATCTTCACTGGGCCAGTTTAAAACATGAAATGTACTGAAAGTGGCTCTACTAGTTATGTTTACAAGTCAGACCAGTGTTGACTTCACTAACTTCATTGGGATCGTGCTTTTCAAATGCGTTATGTTTCAAAGCTTAAAATAAAATGGAAGATTCTGAGTGCTGTCGTGTATTGATTATTGCTTTTAAAACGTGTTACTTTATGTTGTTGTTGTACTGCTGCTCCACGTTGCACCAAGGTTCCGGAGGAACGTAATTTCGTTACACAGTATACCTGTACTCAGATGCAATGACAATAAAAGCCTCTTGACTTGACTTGAAATATAATGATTATTATTATTATTATTATTATACTAAGCTCCATCCTCTCCGCACACATACTTCAAGCGCTCTCATCTCCACTCACATACTGAGCGCTGTCCGGCAGGTTGATGGTTACGGTGCTGACGTCATCCATGAGGACAGCGTCATACTGTTGCGATCCGCCATTGCCGTGCATGACGCGGTCCTTCACGAAGATGCTGACTGCACGTAGCATGAAGGACACAAACAGGTGCATGTGGATGTAGTTCCTGGTACAGTGCAGACGTCTGCAAGACAAGGACCGTCCTCTATATAAATATAGATGGAAGTTTTCTTTGTGTACTTATGTAGATCGTACCTCTCTGGATTTGTGAGATCTAGGTTACACCGCAGTCCTGAAGAGTCATGATAACGACAATATTTATCTGCTCTTGGTTGGTAGTGAGGCTTATTTTTTTCCTTTGACACATAAAATGAGAGACCAGAGCAATTACTGAGCAATAAATTCCTTTAACAGTTATTTTTAGCATAGCCTGTTGGATCCTACTTAAACTGGCTTTCCAGCAGATGGTAAAACAGTGGCCGGATTACAGCACAATGGTTTATGGTACCATGGATTATAGAACCATGGATTACAACACCTAAAATTACAGCAACATGGATTATGGCACCATGGTTTTGGTAAACACATTTTCTCAATTGATGGGCATCCTGAAAGATTTCGAAAAACAGATTTCTATTGCATAAACGCGAACTAGAGAGTTGGGCTTCACTTCCTGCTCTGCTTGTGTCTTATGGATCTAGTGAAGGGATCTCTTGGTTTGAATATTTATGGCCAAAGATAAGTGCAACCAAAAAACACTAGATAGGAAATTATGCAATCAGTACTGGTCTGGCAATGACAAGGTCAGTACTGGTCTGGCAGTAAGACAGTACCTGAAATAGCCGATGATAAAAATGGCTACGAGCAAGGAGCTGAAGGACACAGCATAGCCAATGGTGTACATAATGTGTAGTCTCTCAAAAAAGTCCCTCTGGTAGAATTCAGAGAGGGAGGGGGTGGGGGGAGGAGAGAAATTAAAATATTTACAAACTTTTACAAGATTATTTTTTAATACAGGCTAATTTTGTATGTGAACATATACTCTGGTGTGTGTGTGTGAAAACATTGTTGCTAAGGAAAACTGGCACAAGAGGACCTAGCCCATTTGTTTAGAAAACATTCTATGAAACTTTATAACTGTCTTGAGCTTTTGAAAAACACTTTTAAACTGATTGGCTATGTGTTCATGGTGCTCACTAGCACCCCCTGATGGAGAACAGTTTTGCTGCACAGCTTTAACACATCACTCTAGAAAAGTATTATTCATCCTGACTGCTACAAATGTACAAACTGTATTTTGCACTCTAGATGGCCTTGATCCAAGTCATGATTCACAGATGAAATTACATAGCAGCTGCTTGGGTGTGATGTCATGATAATATCCACGCTGAGTTTTTTTCGTCGCTACGTTAGAAGTGAACCTCCAGACAGAGGTACGTATTTAATCTGTTAACTGAAAGGATAAAATGCTCTGAAGGTCTTCCAGTCGTGCATACCTTCCCCGTCTTGCCTGGTGTCAGAAACCACAGACACTCTGAGTAATTTACCCAAGTTCTGTTCTCGGTTAAGACCCAGGACCCATTCAGATCGCACTTACGGTAAGCATAGCCTAGAAAGCAGAATCTAGAATTAGGTTCGACGTTTCAAATATTTAGCAGAAATCATTATCAAGTGAATGCGGAAAGCTGCACTAAAGTTTTAAGTAATGCATAATTAAAAATAAATAAAATAATATAAACAAAAATAAAATGACTTCTTAATACATGTCATATGTTTAAATGTGTGACTGCAAATGAGTCAGTAAAAAGATGAGTGTTGGACAAATGGAAGAACATGCATTAAAGAAGTACCTTTGTGATTGAAGTCATAGATATAGCTTGGGCATGGCACTTTGGTGACGGTCCCTAAAGAGCCCTGAGGCCAGCAGATAAGTCCATCCCATCCAGGCGCACACACTTCATCTACACACACAAAGACGATATTTTTACAGCAGTGATCTCCATTCAAAATGTACAGCATAACTTTAAAACAAACCCATTCCTATGTCATCTTTGCGTTTTAAATATAAAGTAAAATATTCAATAAAACAAACAGCCATTCAATAAAATATTTTAATTATTACCAGTTTATTATAGGGAGAAAACAAACCAGTTTTGCATGGCATTCAATGTTGGCAAAGGTTTATTGTTTTTGTTCAATAGAATGTAAGATTTAGTGGCGTGGAAGAAGCCGGTGTTCCTGGTGGCTGTGTGCTGAATGTTAAAATGCAGCTTGTAGCTGTGCTGCCGGTGAAGAGATTTGTGCATTCCGTCATCGTTCTCACGGGTGCTAATGCACCCTTGGAGAAGCCAAAGATCTACAGCATCGCTGAGGAACTTTGGCAGGGCAGTGCTGGGAAGGACGTGGACGTGTGTGCTACTGTTCTCTCTGGCCTGGGGAATGTCTCTGCTGAAGCAGGATAACAATTACCCGTCGAAGAGAACTCTTTTTCTTTTTAACCAGAGACCCAAATAGTACACAAAAGAAAAGAGGAAGTGCTTACTAGAGTTTTCCTGTTAACACTGGTAGAGTGTCTTCTGCCCCTGTTGTTAATGAGTTTACTAGAGGCTTTTAAAATGGTCAACACCTCAGTTAAGGTCCAGCAACTATAGTACAAGTGTAATAAACACACACTCCATACAGTATATAACTCCATAAAGATATATAACCTAAACCATACCATTGATATTTAAGATATAGACAATATATAAACCATATATAACAATATATAACCTAAACCATACCATTGATATATAAGATATAGACAATATATAAACCATATATAACCATATATAACCTAA
>JAOXYF010000020.1:3926835-3939253 GCA_028565775.1 Sternarchorhynchus goeldii | reverse complement strand
TGTGTGTGTGTGTGTGTGTGTGTGTGTGTGTGTGTGTGTGTGTGTGTGTGTGTGTGTGTGTGTGTGTGTGTTCATTCCTGGCAGTCATCTCTTTCCTGATTTTATTAGTTTTCCAAGAACATTGGACCAAAGCTTAGGGTCTGTGATGCTGATGATTTTCTCTGTTATTACTTTTGTATGGTGCGTTATTGGTTAATTGGTTCCCAAGAGCCTCTAATCAGGGCTTTGTTTGCAGTCCCTCCGTTCCACAGCGGTGCTCTTGCGTCTGTTCTCCAACATGCAGCTATGTTCTGATCTTTCAAAGCCATGCGGCTTCAGTTTACGGTGCGCTCTGTGCCCACCGCACCATTCCCAGTATGTGCCGCACCATTGCCCAGTGCTGTGAGCCGGGGCAGCGTTTTCAAGAGGAGTACTGTGCACATTTCGTGGTCCTTATCTTCGTGGACATGCCCGGGTGTCGAGGATGTCAGGAGATTTCTGGCAGGCCTCCGATTGGATGGCAGCATGGCGCCGACAGGCCTCCGATTGGCTGGTGGGATTTGATCACCTCTTCTATTTTTAAAACGTTATATATAGCCACTTAATCCTGTCTGGGCCCAGAACTTGGGATATGTGGGCATGTGTGTTTCACAACATCCTCCTTTGGTCTTTGGTCTTGAATCCTCCTTCAGTCCTGCAGTCGATGCAGCCGTAATCCTTCCATTCGAAACTGGTTCGTACCGGTTCACTGTCCTTGGAAACACACACCAACCGACACTGTGCAAGCGTGAACTCCTAGATGGCTGTTCTGAGCCACGCCGTCTGATCCAGCGCTGAGCCACTGTATTTGAACCACACACACACACACACACACACACACACAAACGCACTTCCTGTTATTAGGGTCCACCTCTTGGTTTTACTCCTTGTAAAGGCACAGGCCTCCGTGAGGTCATCGAGCATGTCCTGAATAACCGTGACGCAGGACATGATGCCTGGCTGTCCTGAGTGAAGTGTACGCTCCCGACCTCTACTGACCCCTCCCGACCCCTGACCCGAGCATGCTGTCCGCGCAGCCTGATCCAGCTCTGCATACGAGTCTCCGCCTCGAACTCTGACCTTTAACCCCACTTCTCAGCACTGCTCTTCCAGGGCCCTCCACTGATTTATGGTGGTTGTGGTGATGATGATGATGATGATGAAGATGGAGGTTGTGATGGTGGTGAAAGCTACCAGAAGAACTGATCCTGTTGTTCTGTTGACCTCTGCAGACCTGTTAAACGGAGCACAGGAGAAGTGTGAGCTGCCCGTCCTCGATGGCTTCCCACACTGTGAGGGCAAAATGAAGGTGAGTCACCCACACAACACACACACACACACACACACACACACACACACACATACCTTTCTCTAGTCACAATCCTTATCTCACTGTTTTACTATCATTACAACTTGTGATTCTCATGGAGCTGCACAAACACCCTCAGATCGTCTCCTGGAAATTGCTGTTGACACACACACACACACACACACACACACACACATACATCCAACTAACAACTTTCAAAACCACTACTGTGATGGACACACACCACTGGAGCAAGTCACCTCCCGGTTCAACTGCCAGCCTGTGTTTTCATTCAGAGGGCAGACACTCTTTAATTAAAAAAAAAAATCATAGCTCTCCCCACTCTCTTCTGTGCTCTCCAGAGACTAGTTCATATCCCATTCAAGTGACCCTCCTCTACATCCTACTGAAGAGAAACACACACTTCGATTCTTGGAGCCATCTTAAGTCTGGCTCATTCTAAATTCTCCATGGACTGTTCCAGAAAGGCATGTCTGTGGACATTTTCCCACTTCCCTCATGGTAACAGTGTAGTAGGATTAGAGGACCACCGAAGCTTGTAGCGCCCGTGGAAGATGGATGCGCCTGGGAGAAAAGTGAAGCCTTCTCTTTCCTGGCCATTTTCGAAACCACAACAGTTTGTTCTCAGTAGACACTCCAGTAAGTTGGCAAACGGTGAGTCTTTAGAGCCAGGGTTACCATGGAACTTGGAAGCGCAGTACGGATATTCCGGGATGTTAACTGTCCCCTTTGTATCCGTACGCTAATTCCACCTTCACCGTTTGTGGATGGACTAAGAAGTATGTGTGTGTTATTTTTTTTTGTGGGGTTTTTTTTTTTTTCTTTTGTCCTGCTCAAAGTTTTAGCTACGTTCATGGAAAGTCTCCTGCTGAGCAGATCTGATGTCTTTTCAGACCTTATACACACACCAAGAAAAATGTCTATGTAATTTGCTTCGGCAACTAAAGGTGATTCTGATTTTGATTGGTTCATAGGGGTTTTTTTTTTAGCCAGTTAAACCAGTCGCTTAAAAAAAAAGCTGCATAATGAAGTGATTTTTCGCTCGGGAATGTCGGCCAAGCACAATGTGGAAAATTGGGAATCTTTTTGCACAGTTTAATTAAAAGGCAGAATCTTACTGTGTGGATTTATTAAATGCTAAAGATTTCATTTTAAATAACGAATGCCAATAAATGCTCGTCCTGCATGTATATCATACAACAGACCCAGGATCAGTTATTAAACCAGCCCCATATTAGTTTTTCTCAATTGCTGAAACACAATTACTGAAACCTTACTCCATTTTCTTAAAACATTAAGCACAAAACCTTTGAGCAGCATTTACAAAACCCCTGACTCCTCTTGCAAGATCAGACATTCACCTCAACACAGATTCACCAGTGCTCAAAACATCTCAAATCATAAACAAAGATCAGACATTCACCTCAACACAGATTCACCAGTGCTCAAAACATCTCAAATCATAAACAAAGCGATCAAAATTACATACACTATCAAGCAGCCAGTAAACAATGCACCAAAAGATTGAACATTCATTGTTCAAAAAGTACATTTTTAATCTCAAAACAAAGCAAATTTGCAGTATCGTACAGTATACATCTTCCAATGCACTGTACTACAGTATACAAAGGGGCAAAAATCAAAGGACTACACACGTGATCAATGTGCTTCTTCTTGTCTTTGGGCTGGGTCAGGCCAGAGTACTTTGTCAACATCACGAGCAGTATTTTCCCCTCCCTGAGGCAACTGGATAAGAAGCCATTTGTGTGCTGTATCCAGTCCTGACACGATTCCTCACCGATATCACCACAAGCTAAATCCATGGCACAGCAGGTTTACCCTGGTGTAGGGTTTGTCTATCACATACGTTCCATTTCCATGAGGAGAAAAATTCCTCAATGGGATTCAGGAAAGGTGGGAATAGAGGGAGGTACAAATTCCTAAACTGCCCATTGATGTTAAACCATTCTCATTTACCTGAGCAGCTCGGTGGAAGCTGGCATTTGTCCCACACTATCACATAGGTGGGAATAGGGTTCTCATTTAAACTCGTGAACCTGCTGCTCTTGAACCTGCTGCTCTTCAAATAAAATATCTCTTGGATTGGGAAGAAATCTTAAAGTGCCAGGTGCCATATGGCCTGAGTGCGACAACCGTGATCTAGAACAACATGGTTGCTGATAGCAGCACAGACGATGACACCTCGTTGACCAGGGACTTCAACAATGACACGCTGTCCAATCACGTTCCGGCGTCTCCTCCTCCTCTTTGTTAGACTGAAGCCCTGCTTCATCGACAAACATGAACTTGTTTAAGGGTCCCAAGTCAAATATTGTCTGTGTACAAATACAATACGCTGTATGTAGATTCGCAGAGAGACTATACTATAGAGTACAATTGTGGAAATGCTGTCGATTCCCTGGAAGTGTGTGTTGTCTTCCATCACTCGTTCCTGGATTTCTCTGAGTCGCGTTATCTTGAAGGACCGTTTCCACTATAACGGCCTCTTGCTCCAGAGTGAATATAGCCGTCCTTCCACTTGCATGTGGCAGCCTTGCAATTCTACAAAAAATATTCGTGTAGTACAATACATACAGTGATGAGCTTTACAAATGTCTATTCAAACGGATGCATGTACTGTAGTACAGTAAATTTGCAGTTACAAAAACACAGTAGTATACTGTAGTTGGTCTCTTCTCTGAATGGCCGTACTATGGTGGACACAGAAAATCGGCTCAGACTGGGTTGCACCCAAAGTCCTGTTTCCTTCATCGTCAATCCTTGGACAAGAACAGGGTCTAAGATTGTTGCTCGAAATTTCATCAGTTATTTCCACTCTTTGTCTTCCTCTTCCTCTTTTCTTGCCCTCCTCCTCTTCCTCGCCCCCCCCCCCCCCCCTCACATACACACTCATCCTCTCACATAGTTTCTTCTGTCCTTTCTCAGACATCATTTGAAACAAGTGAAATCAGTTTTAAGTGATTCGTGTTTACATTAATGACACAAAGTATGGATGACGTGTGCATTAGAGGGCACAACATGTTTTGAGAATGATAATGTGTTTTAGAGTTTTGCCGAGATGTGAAAATTGTGTTTTGTCATGTGAAATGGTTTAAGGTATTGACAACAGACTGAACAATTAGCTACATGAGATCAGGCAAATGAGAACTTTTCTTCTACAAATGGGTTTTAGTGTTTTAGCAATTGAGGAAAAACTGCAATAAGGTAGTCATACATGATGTCATTTAACAGACCCAGGATCAGTTACTGCACCAACGCTGTATTTATAACAGCTTCACACACAGTGCACATTGCGGTTAGCCACTTTCATGTTGGGATTTGTCATGACTCCATGGAGTTTATGCTGAAATGTGAAATGAGTCCAAATTCCATTATGCTACAGCTATTTCAGAAACATTTATGACTTCCGACCTTCAACAAAAATGCGTTTAAAATATGACTTTTGCAGTTTAAAGTTCACATAATAGCATTTCCTTTTAACCAGAAGGACTTAATGTTGCTCAACAGTGCCTAGCAGTTACCTTCCAGAACGTTCCAGAACTTGCTTTGCAGCCAAACCTGGTGTTGGCCCGACTACAGAGATGTTTACAGAGATTCATTTACCGTTTGACTGTGATGCACACGAGCTCTGTACCCCATCGTTGGGTTTAAGGGAGGGTTTTGCTCTTGGAGTCTTTCCTTTTCCTCTGCTACTCTAGTGGCTTCCTCCGAAACACGTGATCTTCATCAGGAGCATGTAATCGATAAGTTTGAAATTTCGATCAATACGTCCTTGTTTTGTCCTGCGACGCGACTTCCAGGAGGCAGTAACGGATCAGGTTGGGAGAAGCTGGTCCTTATTTCAATGGCGGGACACACATGGGTCGTCCTGAGGCGCCAAAGTGAGGAGTATTTATTTATTTATTTATTTATTTATTTATATTTTTTTGAGTTACATACTCACAGTGATGTGATTTTTGGTCCTAGAAGGTTGGGTATTAAACACCTCACCGTTACAGTAGCGCTGAATTGCTAGTGACGGCAGTGACTCTGGGCAGGTACTATGGTGGAGACATTACAACCAGCTCCACCCCCCCGCCGAGGGCAGAGCGTTCCGTTTGTTGTCTCCGATCTCGTGGTCGTCTGCTTTAGCCAGACGACGTCGGTTCCTCTTTGATCTGTCTTCTCACCCTCCTGTTTCACCTCTCTCTCTCTCTCTTTCTCTCTCTCTCTCTCTCTCTCTCTCTCTCTTCCTCCTCTTCCTCAGTGGATGAAGGACATGTGGCGCTCGGACGCCTGCTACAGTAACTACGGAGTGGATGGCACCACCTGCTCCTTCTTTATCTACCTGAGTGAGGTGAGAGGAGTACACACACACACACACACACACACACACACACACACACACACACACAGGGACGTCTGCATGCACACACACTCGCTCCCAGATATATACACACACACACAAACTGAGGTGCATCTGAAGGTTATAGTCTGGACGGGGCAGGGGCCCTTCACTGAAGGGAATACCATATCAGGTTCCTCTCTCGCGCTCTCTCTCTCTCTCTCTCTCTCTCTCTCTCTCTCTCTCTCTGACACACATATACAATACACACACACACACATCCACAAACACTTTGAAACACTCCAGCTTTGTTGCACTGTTCAGACATGCAGCACCAGTACCCTGTACTGGCCTTCATCTGAACACACTGGAGTCACACTGGGCTGGATTACGCTGGATTAGACTGGATTAGGCTGGCCTTATATACACACACACACACACACACACACCTCACACGAACCTCTTCACCCAGAAGCTTCATCAGGCCTGATTTAGCTCCGTACTGGATTCCTGAGGGTTGAGCAAGTCATTGCGGTTCTGGAAGAGCCAATTGGGAGGATTGATCGCGCTGATCAGGCTGTGATGACTCCACGCAGGAGTGGAGGAATGTGTGTGTGTATGTGTGTGTGTGTGTGTGTGTGTGTGTGTGTTTATATATATATGTGGGAGTGTGTGTATATGAGAGCACGGCTGATGTTCGTCTGCCTGTGACCCTCATGGAAAGCATGTTAAGCATATTTTTCTAACACCCATTTCCACCAAGCAGAGAGAGACACACACCCACACAGAGTGGAGATGTGGACCATGTGACTCCCATGGTCACAATGGCAATTTGGATGCATTTCCATATGAACTGTTGCTTCTGTTTCTCTGCTCTCTCTCTCTCTGTCTCTCACACACACACACACACACACACTATGTCTTTCTCTCTCTCTTTGTCTCTCTCTTTTCAGTCTCTCTCCTGGTCTCAGTAGTGACATGTGTAATTAATTGCAGTAAACTGGCTGGGGTGGGCAGTACAAAACAGTTAGTGGGTGATGAATGAGGGCAAGTGCTGTGGTTAAATGTTGACTGAGAGCAGTCAGATGAATCCCTCAACTGTGTGTGTGTGTGTGTGTGTGTGTGTGTGTGTGTGTGTGTGTGTGTGTGTGTGTGTGTCCCACACACACACACTCCCTGCTTAAATGCTGTTTGTCTCACACACACATGGTCTGATCGAATGCTGTTTGTCTCACACACACATGGTCTGATTGAATGCTATTTGTCTCACACACACATGGTCTGACTGCTGTTTGTCACACACACACAAACACACACTCTATCTGATTGAATGCTCTTTGTCACAGGTGGAGAACTGGTGTCCTCGTCTCCCCTGGAGAACTGCAAACCTTAACGATGACTCTGATAGAAAAGGACAGGTGATCTGTGTGTGTGTGTGTGTGTGTGTGTGTGTGTGTGTGTGTGTGTGTGTGTGTGTGTGTACACACACCTGTTCTCTGCCGTAACAGTATTCTGGAGTTTTGTCCCTTGTCCTGTGTGTAGTTGGAGATACGTACCAGCTTCGAGGAGCTGTACCACGTGATGTCACGGCGGGAGGAGTTCCGCTGGATGATGATGCGAATCAAGCGCATGGAGGAGCCCTGGGTGAACGCCGTGCGCTCGCTCGCCACCAAACAGGACCTGCAGAACCGCAGACGCAAGAAGGTACCGGCCACGCCCACTCCAACCCCCAACCAACCCCCCCCCTCCTTTTGTCCTCTACTTCCTTGTTCTGTGTATTGGCAGCTCCAGGGTTACATGGTCCTGAATCCAGCACAATCTGCTCTGACGAGGTTCAGGCTTCTCCAGCAGTCCAGTCCTGTGGAGCTAACGAGGTCTGGGCTTGTGGTTCGTGTTTAGGCCCACGTTCCAAGGGACAGTCAAAAGACCATTGTTGAATGTACCTGTAACCTTTCCACTCTACTGTGACTGAATAATACAGGCGCACGCGCTGAGAGACCACACACACGCGCGCGCACGCTCTCCAGGACAGTGTCTCCCGTGAGAGTGTGTGTGAGACCCTTCTCTTTCACCTGCAGCCAATAGCCTTGGCAACGACCCACACACATGATAGTATCTCTATCTTTCTTGCTCTCTCTCTCGTTCTCTCTCTCTCTTTATGCATCATTTTAAAGGAATCTCTATGAATAATCTTGAAGTAAAGCAGCGTTTGTGAGCGAGAGAAAGCACATTTAAAATCCTGACGTGATTGTTAAGCCATCGCTCTCTCCTTGGCTCCTTTCACTGTGATTCCAAACCATGGATGTCCTATAGAACCTTCCAGAAGCTTTTGTGGTCATAGAGATAATTGTCACAACATGAGTATTACAACCTGAACCAGCCTTTCTGCTCTCCACACAAAGGACACCTGATATTAATTCAATAGCCCTGACTATTAGCCGAAAATGATACACACACACTCGCTTGCACAGCATGGACGGACACACACACAGACAGTGGACGGGCCCTGCTCTATGTTACTACTTTAGCTGTATTGCCCATGATAAATGTAATAAGATCAGTAAGAAGGGTCATACTGTGGTCATAAAGGCATTATAAAGGGTCGTACGGGGTATCTTTCAGCAGGCTTACTTTTCCTGGAGATGCACAAAATGGAGGTGCACGAATGGATACACACAGCCGCATTCATGCATAAACACACACACACACACACACACACAGAAGGACACACTTGTTCATCACCTAAGATTTACCTGCATGCGTCAGTCAGGTTGTTATTGCAGTTGTGTAATGGTTGTGTAACTCTTGTGCAGATCCTGGTGCACCTCGGCCTGCTCACCAAGGAGTCGGGCTTTAAGATAGCGGAGAACGCCTTCAGTGGGGGCCCGCTGGGAGAGCTGGTGCAGTGGAGCGACCTCATCACCACCCTGTACCTGCTGGGCCACGACATCCGTATCTCAGCTTCCATCGCGGAGCTGAAAGAGTGAGAGAGAGAGCACACACACACACACACACACACACACACACATACACACACATGTACGCACACACAGCGATTATGTTGGACGCCACACCTAGAGTAGCTGAGCCTCTGTGAGTGGAAATGGTATAGGAGGAGGAGCCTTTAATATGCAAATATAAATATTAAATATTCATACGGCAATAAATATTCATACCACATGGCTCTTTCTTTGTTTGCTCCCTCTCTCCCTCTCTCTCGCCCTGTCCCTCTCTCTCTCTCTCTCTCTCTCTCCTTAGGATCATGAAGAAGGTCATGGGGAACAAGTCCAGCTGTCCAACACAGGGGGATAAGGTTGTGGAGCTGATCTATATAGACATCGTTGGACTTTCCCAGTTTAAGAAGACACTGGGTCCTTCTTGGGTGCACTACCAGTGAGTTAAAGCCTCTCACCATGCTACTGTGCTCACACTGAACATCAGCATCACAATAGCAATGTGTCCGATTAATCGTCCCACCCTTGTCGTCTCTGGCATCTCTGGTTTGTGGTGTGTTCCAGCTGGCTCTCCTTTGTTAGGCCTACTTCAGTTTGTTGCTTTCAAGTGTGTGTGTGTGTGTGTGTGTGTGCGCGCGCGCGCGCGCGCGTGTGCGTATGTCCGTCCGTCTGTCAGAGACAGAGGGAGGGAGTGGCGTCTGTCTGTCAGAGACAGAGGGAGTGAGTGGTACATGATGGAACAAACTCTCCTTGGCTTAATTGTGACACAAAAATACAATAATCTAGAGATTAGTCCCAGTTATGCTGACATAAATTCACATTAAGGATTACATGGGCTATAAAATCTCTCTCACACGCGCACACACACACAGGGCACAACATTGTCCTACACCTCTCATGAAAAGAAATCGAGGAGCCGTGAAAGAAGAAGATTGATTTGAGAAGCAGAGGGAGTGTCTGTAAGAATTGGGAAGAGACCAGCAGCTAATGACTACAGGACTGGACACAGTTAACTACAGCAGGACTGGACACAGTTAATTACAGCAGGACTGGGCACAGTGAACCTCAGTGAGGTTCTGTAAGCCTACATACCTGAGGTTCTGTAAGCCTTACACAGGTACATTAAATTGTACACCAATATGCTTGTGGTGTTAATATATGTCTAAACAAAAAAGAGTGTGAACGTGTGGGTGATTCCCTGCCTGTCTCAGTGGAGTCTCGGAGCACTGCGGCAGGATCTTAGGACAGACAGTGGCATTTCAGAGACTCTTGTTCCTGACCTTGGCGGGCGATTTTAGTGCCAGTTTCGGTGCTAAAGGTTGTTACTAGAGTCACGTTGGGTGTTGGCTAGATGGCTGTCAGTGGCTCTACCAGGATATCTCGAATACAGTACTACTATTCATAGCCTGAAAGTAAATAAGTAAGTGTGTGTGTGTGTGTGTGTGTGTCTTTTTCAGGTGTATGCTGCGAGTTCTCGACTCCTTTGGAACAGAGCCAGAATTTAACCACGCCCACTATGCCCAGTCCAAAGGTCACAAGACGCCATGGGGCAAATGGAACCTCAACCCACAGCAATTCAACACCATGTTCCGTAAGTGTGTGTGTGTGTGTGTGTGTGTGTGTGTGTGTAACCTTTCCGTCTTATGCTCTGTCCTGAGAAACGTTATCTCTCGCGTCGGGGGCGCCGTAGTCTCACATGGTTCAATGGTGAACAGGTGCTTTGTGTGGTGCTGGTGTGTGACATTACCCGCTGGCCTCACGGTTTTCCGAGCAGATCCGCCTTTGATAGAGATTCGGTGGAGGTTCAGCCGGAGCTTAGCACCGGAAAACACTGCCGTCTTTCATTCACATGTGTACAGTACCAAACACAGCTCTGGGGTGTGTGCGTGTGTGTGTGCGTGTGTGTGTGCGTGTGTGTGTGCGCGTGTGTGTGCGCGTGTGTGTGCGCGTGTGTGTGCGCGTGTGTGTGCGCGTGTGTGCGCGCGTGTGTGCGCGCGTGCGTGCGCGCGTGCGTGCGTGCGTGCGAGATATGTCCTCCAAATCCAAGTTCCCACCTGTATAAAGCTCTTCTTTTCCATTGAAGGAAGTTACATTATGCCGTGATGATACTCCTGTAACTCAGTGTTGTGTTGAATAACAGGTAAACTGTAATTTAAGATGGCAGAGCACCAGCTGTTTCTAACCTCACCGCTCCCTACCTGAACACATTTATTTGTTTCTTTCTTTGCTGGACTGTTTGTTTAGTCCTGCATGATGCACAGAAGTAAACCAACCCGTGTCCTGTGTGTATAAAACTGAGCAACTGTTTTCTGCGTCAAACTTTTCCACTGCGACACATTTGTGTTTGAAATCTTGCTTGTTTACTTTGCTGTGCGCGTCTCACTCTGGAAAGTCTCTCCAGCCTCAGAAGGTATCCAGAAGGTATCCAGAATATACTGCGTATATATATCCTGATATACTGCGTTGTTATCCAGATCAGGAACAAGTAGCTAAGCTAACAAACACACAACAACAGGATTACGCGTTTTCCGCATCTCCAGTTCAGAGAAATAGCCAGTGTTGTCCTAAAAATCTACAACGTAAGATGTGATTTTTGTCAGTTCCTTTGTCTGGAAGTTAACGCAATTTTTAACTGGTAGTTAACCAACAAGAGGCAGCTAGCTAACTAAATGCTAGTTCGGTTGCTTAGAGATATCCAAGCTTAGCCTGTAAACTTATTAAGGAAAACTTGCTAATGTTAACTTCTCCACCACTGAAGTGGACGCAGCTGTCTTTCGTTTAGGTTTTTGTCTTTTCTAGGCAGGTTTCTTTTAGTTTTATGAGTTCATGTGCTTTGAAATATATCCTCCAACGCATGTAAACCAGCCAATCAGAGCAGAGTCCGTCAGTCACATGTGCCTAGCAACAAAGGAACTGTATAAAACAGGAAATGCTTTGTTTCATTCCAAGGCACAGATCTCCAGGTAGTAGATGGACGTACACAACCATATCTGAACTTTCACCCTGAATTTCACAATTCAGAAATATATATATTCTATTGTACCTTTAATAGAGTGTGTTATTAATACTGCAAGCTGTTAATACAGGACGGTGTTTACACTGGACAAGGTTTAAGATGCATTACCGATAAAAGAATAATGTTTTTTTTTTTTATGTATAGAAGGCACAGGGTATTTAAAAAGATATTTATAAAAGTTGACCCGAAATAAATAATGTAATGAAAAGAAGAGAGAGGTAGACTGTTCATCACACACCACATTATATAAGTAGCACTGCTCAGTGCGTTGAAAACAGCCGTAAATCATAATTCATGCTAGTAAAGCCAGAAGAGAAGAGAGAGACGGAGAGAACGGGTGGAGAGAGAGAGGAGGAGGGGGAGAGAGAGGGATAAAGAGAATTAGAGAGCGTGAGAAGGAGAGGGGGAGAGAGCGTGAGGGGTGGTTTTCAAGGGTTCACTCTTCATGCTACTGACACTCTGTTAGATTAGGAACGATATCTCTCTCTCTCTCTCTCTCTCTCTCTCTTTCCCACAAACACACACGTTTGCGTCACAACCCTTTTCGCCAGTACGTGTAGAAACAGGAAACAGGAAACGGCCATGAGAAAAAAATGCCTTCTGCTGCTGCCCTGAGTTTCCACTGTCTAACAAGGACGAAGTGTGAGATCATTTCCTCTCAAGGTTAAGAATGACTTGTTAAATGTGTGTGTGTGTGTGTGTGTGTGTGTGTGTGTGTGTGTGTGTGTGTGTGTGTGTGTGTGTGTGTGTGTGTG
>JAOXYF010000020.1:3868725-3894059 GCA_028565775.1 Sternarchorhynchus goeldii | reverse complement strand
CAAAGAAAATCAGAAAAAAAATTGATAGAAGGAAGAATAAAATGAACATGAACACTGTTCACGGTTCCCACCTGACACCTCAACAAAACAAATCCAGACTTAGAAAAGACGAACGCGATAATGTAGGAGGTGGTCCGACACCGGCTGAGTACTGCGCTGCCATGGCTCATTCCCCTGATCTAGGATCAGATTTTGCATTTCATCTGCTAATCTGTTTACGTCTCACGGGTCCGAGGAGCTGATCAGACCGCACCTTGCACTCTAACGCCATTTTCCACACGGTGAGTGCACTTTGTGGTATCGACCAGCATCTGCACGAGAGAGATCCAAGCTCTCAAAGAAAGGATGACTGGAACACAGCCGTTATGTTGCAAAAGCTTTGATCAGACGCATCACTCAATACATCTGCACCACTGCCATATAAGACGGTCTGCACCACTGCAGTACAGCATGTGCCACTGTAGCACAAACGGTCTGTGCTGCTGAAGTACAGACTGCAAAGTGACGGACGGCAAAAGCGACGACTCCTCAGAGCAGCGTTTGAGTTAACGGCACTTAAGTTTGTCTCTCAGACTTCACACTGGCTTCCAAGGAGCTGAAACGGCAAACTTTGCCAACATGAGTCAATGTATGTCATATTTGTATAGGAAGGCATTTTGTTTGCAGGTGGGTTGGAGACTTGGTGAGGAATGTGCTTCTTCAAATGGATGAATTGGTAGAACACACTGAACCGGCCAATCAGGCTGTAGCAAACACAAACCAGGAGCAGGCAGTGGAGGACAACAAAAATTCAATCTTAACAGAATGTGTTTGGCAGGACTTCACAGTGAAATAAAGAACCACATAGAACACACACTTGTACACACACACACACACACACACACACACACACACACACACACACACACACACACACACACACCTAAGCACACCTATATTACCTGTCAGTAATATAACATCCTGGTACCTAAAAATATATTTCAGACCAACAGGAACAAATGATCTGAACAATTTTCTAATATGCCATTATGCTCATGTAAACTAAATTATTTACCAGAGATGTACAGATCTGAGCACAGTATGTGTGTGTGTGTGTGTGTGTGTGTACAGAGCAGAAACACATGAGTGCACTGACAATAAACTATAAGAACATGTGTTTTATCCAACAGAAAACTACATTTACATTTACATTTACATTTATGGCATCTTATCCAGAGCGACTCACAAATCTACAGGAGCGTGTGTGTTCTCCGGGAGAAAGCTACAGGAACATGTTTGTGCTCTAACACTAAACTACAGTGTGTTTTCTGACAGGATGTCACATCACACAGTGCTACAGTACAGCGCTAAGTTGATCTGCAGGGCCATGAGGTCACAGACTCAAAGCTTGTGAATGTCAGAGGTCAGAGGCTTATATGTTCCTATATGACCTCTCTCGTGTCTTCCATCTCTGCCCGTGTGTGTCTGAAGAGGTCGTGGAGGAGGTCAGAAGTTCACACACTATGCTCAGAAACATTCTGACCCAGCAGTTTTCAGTTGAGCAGGACATTCTAGTGGCTTCTACAAAGTACAGCGCACTCGACATGTATGGCAACACTATCCTGCCCTGCTACAACTTGGTATGGTTGGAGAACACTGGTGACCCAGGAACTTCAGCAGGTAGGAAGAGCTCCACAGGCTGGTGCTCTGCTAGCAACATCTAGAAAGATCTCTGGTGTCTCTTAAAGTCATACATGAATGTTTTTTTTCAGGACCTCTACTAAAGGGGTTTCTCTCTAAAGGAACACAAAACTCACAAAGTAGTTGTACTGTATGTGGATTCCCTTTACTGATATAGCCTGCCAGTAGCTGCTCTTCACACGCCCTCAGATGAATTTTGAAATGTCAATATTAGAATACCAGTCACCATTACTCCTCCTAAGACTAGAAATTTCAATGACATGATAAGATAAAAACGTTCATAGACACATATGAAGAGCACATATATGGCATAAGTGCTCAGTTATGCTGGACTGGCCCTGTGCTGTAAAATGTTTTCTGCTCTTTAAGGAGGCCATCGAATAGGCCCCTACTCCATCCCAGAAAGTGTTAAAGTAAACATCCACCTGAAGGAGATGCAATGGCACACACAGCTGGTCTTGCTACACCACACCTGACACATCCCACGAAAGACCTTGTGAAGTAACCAGGGAGCTATGGTGAGCTTGTCAGCACTCGGGAAACACTAAACTGTAGAGTTCACTGGCTGCTAAGAACTGAAGCATGAGGACTGTCTGCTAAAGTACTCCTGCCAACTGTACTCAGATCTATTTTGGGATTTGCTCATCCATAAACCAAGACCCTCTTTTTTTATGTCTACTGAAGAAGTGTAATATTTTGGTACCAGCCAGCAGTGAAAGGATCCAGCCCTAACCCAAGCCTTAACTGTCAGTGAATCTAACTCTAACCCCGGCTCTAGCTATCGAAGGATCTTTGGCACAGTTTCTGTTTCTCCTGTCTCAGTTCCGTCTCAGTTCCGTCTCATTTTGAGAAACGGAGTGAAAGAAAAATAGAGGAAGTCCTGTCACATCACTCATTCCTCACTGTACTGCTGGCTTTAGCTACATGAGTGTGTTTTCACAGCTTGGCAACGGAACTCTCCAAGTCCCAGATCAGCTCACCAAGCTCAGAGAGAGAGAGAGAGAGAGAGGGAGAGAGACAGAGAGACGGAGAGAGACGGAGATGAGTCACAAGGTTCCCAAAGGGATGTAACACAAGGTAACAACAATCCTTCTCTCCAAGAGAGAGAGAAAAAATTCACATTGCACTTAAAGATCCTCATAGTCCACCACACGACAGTTTGGGTTTTATCACAACCTGGTTTACCGAGCAGCAAACGTAAAAAATCTATTGGTGGTGGCTTTGAGATTCTACAGTACAGTAGCCTTCAGTATGCAGTAATACAGTAGTCCATTACCTGCTAAATGTCAACCTTTCTATTCACACTGATGAGATCGGAATGAGATACATGATGAGATTTATTTATTTATTTATCTTAAAGCTGATGTTCCTTTGAGTTTGACAGCCAAATCCATCTTTTACTTTACGTCTAACAACCATCGCTTAAGCGCTCTGGACAAGTAGGTCAGACGATAGCTAAAAAAAAAGAAAGCGGCCTGCCCACGCCCCCATTTAACCTTTACTGTCTACAACAATTTTACAACAAAACTTTTGATACCAATTACATAATAATAATAATAATAATAATAATAATAATAATAATAATAATAATAATAATAATAATAATAATAGCACCTTTCGTACATACATGCAACTCAAAGTGCTTAATAGAAAATCGTATTTTACTTTTACAAAGCGACACATCTGGACAGCTGCCCGTTGCCGACTGTGTACGTGTGAGGATAATATGAGATTAGGCTACTCACTGAACGCCGCGATGGCCAGGACTAGCGTCACTACGATGGACACCCAGGACACCCACAACGCCTTCTTACGGTAACTCTGTGCCTCGTGGGGTTTTAGACGCAAACTGCTCTCCAGAAGGTCTGTCAAGAAATCAACAGATCGGTCATTTAATGAATAAAACAGGAATGAACAGGAACAGGTGAGTGACATGCAAGAACAGGTCCGTCAGGCCGGGGAAATTGGAGGACCACGGTTTCTTCTACAGCACGTTCCCTGTTTTATATATGTAGGTCTCAATATACACCAAACAGGACAATAATAGTTTTAGTAGAATAGTCGAACAAATCACATTGTTCTTGCGTATTTTGACAATTTGGATATATTTTCCCCTTTATAACACCGTCAACATTTAATTTATGTATTTATATATGTATATGACTGGTAAAAGAATTCGTCGCGCACACATACTGTCAGTTTCATGTTTACACACGCGTCCGCAAACACACATACATACGCGCGCGCACGCACGCAGATGCATACGCCTATACAGTACCGTCAGTTACTATTAAAATGACCTGTTCGGCATTGGTGCAAGACCCATACCAGAAAAGGTTCGTATTAAATGTGATTTCCGCCATACCTTTGTCCTCCACGTCGCTTATCTTCATCTCCTGATCCATATGGAAAGTGTCTCCGGGACTTTCTGTTTTGGGATGGTGTTGGTCTGGCGGTTCGCACGGTCCGTTTTGAGACGCGGGATACACGGTAGTCGTGTCAGGTGCGGGACTCGGGTCAGGAGCCGGAGAGTCCGTCATTGTTATTCAGTCGCGCTTCAAAATGATCGGCATCCAAATAATCTCACACCTGGACGAGAAGTGAGCGCGCGTGCAGCTTGCCTTCGGGAAGCTCGCTCACACTGGGCGAAGTGACGGTGAGACGCACGGGCTATGTACTGAGCGCACTTTCAGCGTAGTATGGAAGCACACGGACCCCACACAAACTCGCTAACTAATGCTGGAGAGCGCGGCAAGTAAGCTCTAATTGAAATACTCACGTTTGTTGATTAGACCTCTGCCCAGACCTGCACGGGATGCGCACAACCTCTCGCTAAAAGATCACTGGCGACTAAGTTAATTTATAACCCGTCATTCTATACTGATGACTGGCACACTGACTGATCCAGCGGGCAGATTATACGGTAAACGAGAGCCACCTCGGGATAATCTGTGTCAGCATACACACTAGAACCACAAGTGTTAGGCGTAAACTTAATTCTACTGTTTCAAATAAATTAAAGTAATTACTTGGGGATAAATGTAATTAAAATGTCCTGGACAGATGTTCACACAGCATAGACGTTGTCAATTGGAGTTTTTCAGATTATTTATTTATTTGTTTGTTTTTATGTTTGTTTGGTGACATTTTCCAGTTTGAGAAAGATTGTTATTAGAGTAACACTTTGTATTTTCTTCATAATAAATAGTGGATGGATAAATTGATAAACGACTACATTAGTCAATGGTTTGGGTCTAAACGTATTATATTCCAAGTATCCATAAGCACTTTTGTGAGTCGCTCTGGATAAGAGCGTCGGCCAAATTCCATAAATGTAAATGTAAATGTAAATGTAAACATAGGCCTGAGTCGACAGCTTCATAGTTCGCCGGGTGCCAGCTATCGATGGCGGTGGATGTTTTTAAGCAGCCAAAAACCGCCTTGGTGCGTTTACTCCCATCTTGCGTCTCAAAGCTAACGCTGCATTATAAAACAGAAGGCATTTCGCAAGTCACCTATACCTTCAAGATAGATGTACCCTCTGCAGTGGAATTTGGGGGCAAAGTTTAACATAACGTGTAGGTTAACCTCTGCCCTAACGTTTCCATCTCGATGTCTCTCGATGATGAATCAATCGTGCATTTACCAAGACAAATTCTTATGCGTGACGTAAGAATTCTGATTCCGACTTTTATTCAGAACACGGGGACGGGGACAGAGATTGATTGTGGAAGGTACTGATTTTGAAAACATTTGCACAGTGAAAACTCTTCTATTTGTCACACTACAAAAGCCTAACTAATGTGTTCTTAGAATCTTAGTATTACTGTTATCTCAGGAACACGGGAGTTTGGTGTGAAAGCTTGCAAGAAGTAAGAAGTCTTTCTTACACAGTACACTGTGTTCTGTAGCCTAAAGATTAATATTAGTTAATTATAGGCAACTCCGTGCGGCAAAGCACGCGTCTTTTTCTCCTTCGGAAGTAACGTTAGTATACAAGCCATTGCATTTATGCGACCGCGACACCTCTCCGAAACACCAGGTGGCAGTGTGACATACTATCAGTAATTGTAGATAATATGGTGATATCAGCGGAAGGAGGCGTGGGACGTCGGGATGAACATGGCGATGGTGCACCGGAGCTCCACGAAATGGCTTTTCAACCGGGAACAAATAGAAAATACACCATCTCGTCGCTGTGGAATAGAGCCAGATCGGGAATTATCTTACCGACAGCAAGCTGCGAATTTAATTCAAGATATGGGCCAGCGACTTAATGTGTATCCTTAAAGTGAACGCGAAAGGACGAGGTGTTGGCAGTTAGCTAACTAGCTAGCTGGGTAAGATACCATAGTATTAGCCAGTAAGCTGTCTAGCTAGCTTGCAAAACTAGGTTCATGTTACGTGAATTAGCTAGCTACTTAACTGGAGCAGTAGTCAGACTTGTCTATTATAATCTAAAATTAAGTTATGTGGCGTATTATTGTTGATTATTTACTTAATTTGATTAAATGTCTTAATGGGGCAGATAAGCAGTAACTGTAATACAAAGAGAAAGGGAAGTGATGTAGCTAGCTAGCAAGCACGACGACGACAACCAAGGTCTTGCTAATACCAGCTAACTAGCTATCGTGGTGAAGAAGGCTAGCCAGTGATGGATACTTAACATTCTTCGGTTAATTACCTGGCTAACGTGTTAATTTGTTTTTAAAAACAGACGACAAAATGTGTTTAAATAAACACACATTTTAATCAGCCGAATAATATTTATTGAGATCAGACATTCGCATTTTTCGTACACGTCGGAAGTGGTAACATTAACATTTCAGTTTTGGTTAATGCCTCGTGGATGTTTGCTAGCGAGTTAGCTAAAAATACGTGGCTAACGTTGGCAAGCTAAAGTTGGCTGAGCACCAGTATTGGCTTATATTGCTTCGTTTGTTGGTTCAGATTTTCCTTAATGTGTCTCCATAGCTCTCAACTTACAATTAACACTGCGATCGTCTATATGCACAGGTTTTATATGCTGAATTCTTTCACAAAGTTCCATAGAAATGTGAGTATACCGTTTGTTTGTTTTTTTGCTCGATGAGATGTTTGCTATTTCAGACTGAGCATCTAACTTGGCCTCCACCTGCGGATGATCCGGATTCCTCATCATTTACATGTTAATCGTTAGATACAGCCGCGTGTCCCCAAACCGTAAATGCGGACTGTTTTAATACTTGTTTCCGTCGCGCAGACCATATCTCCCACCACTCTATTTTTGGCTGCTAAAGTAGAAGAGCAACCCAGGAAACTTGAACACGTCATTAAGGTGGCACATGCCTGTCTTAACCCACAAGAACCTCCACTGGACGCCAACAGCAATGTGAGTACGGGTGTCGTGCTTGCGAGCCTCAGCGCTTGAGCTGAGTCACCGTTTCCACGCTGAATGATGCAGCACAAATCGGCAGCAGCCTGGCGAAACTGCAGTCATGCACGTGGCCTGAGCGGTGTTACCATGTAAACTTTAAATTAAAGGGGGAGAAACGGTGCTTGTTGGTTGCATTTAAACAGCTTTGCGGGAGTGTATCAGTTCACGTGCTATATAATGCTCCTCTGTTCTGCATGCTTTAATGGCATCCAGAAAGACAGTGGGTTTAACGTGTCAGACTAAACTTGTTTGTTCACATAAGCGTTTGTTATACATGAGTTAAGCATATCGGTGTGTAGAGTAATGGCTGTCTTCTGGGCTTCAGGCATACCTCCAACAGGCCCAAGAGCTGGTGCTTCTAGAAACTATAGTACTGCAAACACTTGGTAAGTGTGGAGATGTCTGACCTCATGGGGTGGGGTTGACACTGCCTACATACAAGAGTTGGTGGGTGATGTGGTTTATTAGAAAGTAACTTTATAATTGTGCCTATAACCAACCATCTTGGTCCAGTATGTATTTAATTAAGTAATGCTTTGAATAAATTGTCAGGCAGATTAATAATCCCCCAACTCACCGGTCATCTCTTAGTATCTGTATAGTGAAAAATGCCTCTGTGTTATTTCATTGATCAGACAGGGGTGGAGGCAACACAAATTCTAACAGATGGATAAACCATTAAAATCAGGGTTTTAATATTCTGTATCAAATACCAGCCTGTCCCCCCCCCCCCCCCAACCATAGGAATGGTTGGAGTTAATGTAATGATTTGATATTGGTGTACATGCCAGTAATGCATCTGAGCTCACCTCGAGGTATCAGTGTTATTGAGTCATGAGCTTGATTATTTATTTATTTATTTATTTATTTATTTTGAACAGGACAAAATGTTTTTCCTTCTAGGGGCGTCTTGTTTCCCTGCTAGCTGCTTTCTAACCGCGCCTTTCATTTCAGGGTTTGAAATTACTATAGAGCATCCACACACGGATGTTGTGAGATGTTCCCAGCTAGTGCGAGGTAGATACTTCCACCTTTTTATAATAAGAATTTCATTTCTCCCTCTTGTGTGTTATCTCAAGCTCTCCTTCTCTCTTTCTCTACAAACTACTAGTAAACTTATCGTCCTGCATCCCAGACAAAGCAGACGTGGAACAGTGTATTAACACACCAGTATATTGTTTAACTTCATCGATACAACCAATTTCTACTATATTGTACCCATTTATTTATTTTGTAACAGACCAGGCATTGAGCAAATGACCAGAATCTGTTATGTTGTTTCTGCTTGGTTCGCATGATCTAATGTGTGTAACTGTCTGTCTGTGTCTGTGTGTGTGTTTTGGCCTTTTGTCCACACAGCAAGCAAGGATTTGGCCCAGACGTCTTATTTCATGGCTACCAACAGGTTGTTACCGTATTTATTGCACTGCGATGGCACCCTATAGCTTCCTGTTCTGCCGGGTTCTCCTTCCTGTGTCCAACGGCCTGTTGCGCCATGGCGTGGAGCGGCCCCTAGGGGGAGCCCTGCTGCCCGGTGCTGTGCGGTGTATTGTACGAGGGCCCCAGTGTTGGCACGGAAGGGTGAATACACAGGGTGAAGTGTAGAGGTGCTCCTGAGTATTGCTTGGTTGAGAGTGCATAGGTCTAATAACTCAATTGGTAGCCTGAATATCAGCTAAGGGTTGCAAAGGTGTAAACTTAGAGACTGTGCCGGTAAGTACATAAACCTCCAGTTCTGTTTTCTTTCTTTCTTTTTGTTTGTTTGTATCTTTTTTAAAAATGAGTAGTTTTTTTTTGTAATTGCTCAAAGAAGAAAGCCATAGTAATGCTCTAAAAATGACTTTAAAAATTGTAATTAAGACAAATTATTTATTATGGTTAAATGTACTGAGAATTGTGGCATGCTTATCATTGTGGCTTTATCGCAGTAGAACGTACTAGCAGACTAAGTATCATGTTTGCTAATTCAGTTTCTTAGTCATTTTTAATTTAGACACCCCCCCCCCAATGTTGGCTGGAAATTTGAGTAAGACATTAGTGTAGCTGTGCACTTTAAGGACGCACAGAGTCCTTCTGAGAACCTCACACGGAACACGTAGCAGTGATTGGTGTGCTGGCGACTTAACGTTGGAGACAAAAAGGCGAACATGTACTGTGTTGTTTTATGATGAAAGGAAGCAGCTCTGTCCGGCTATAAGCGTCAGTCAGACCCTTCTGAGGATTCTGTAGTGATGGTGACATGAGTGGATGTCGGTAGACGGCAGGTACTCGGTCTGCCTGTCCCTTGTTTCACTGTGCAGATGAGCTTGAGGTAAAACTTTTACGGGGGGGGAAGAAACCTGGCCAGACGCACCGAACGGATGCAAGCTACTTCCACCACGGTCGTTGGTGTACCAAACCTGCTGGCCTTCCGTTCTGACCGCCAGCCACATCCCTGGCTGACTAGCAGTTACAAGACGAAACGGCTGGAAGCAAATGAAATTGACGCCGTTGTTTTTTGATGCTGGTTTGAGCCTGTGCTGTCCTCTATTCTCTTCACCCCCCTCCCCCCCACCCCTCCCCGTTTCTTTGTGCCCTTGTCCAGTCTGCACCTGACCACCTTCTGTCTGCAGTACAAGCCCACGGTGGTGGCATGTGTGTGCATCCACCTGGCCTGTAAGTGGTCCAACTGGGAGATCCCGGTCTCGTCTGACGGGAAACACTGGTGGGAGTACCTGGACCCCACCGTCACACTGCACCTGCTCGACCGTCAGTCTCTCCCACTGTTCCTTTTTTTTTGAAGAACCCGTCTGTCTGTCTGTGTGTCTGTCTAGCTCTGCCTCAACGGAATTTTCAAACGTATCATCCCCCCCCCCCTCCCCCTCCTCTTGCAGAGTTAACGCCCGAGTTGCTGCAGATTTTGGAGAAAACGCCCAGCAGGTTGAAAAGGATCCGGAATTGGCGGGTATGCAAGGTTTCCTCTTTCTAACTGCATCCCTTGGTCAGTCTGTACTGCTTCGCGGTGCAGCGGAGGCATACGTGCTTCAGTTGACTCGTTTTATGAGACCGTAGCTGAAGCTTGACGTGTTCTCCTTTTGTGCGTTTTTATATTTTAGGCTACGCAAGCAGCGAAAAGGTCAAAAAACGAGAACCAGTCATTGGACGCTTCGTTCCAGGCTCCTCCCCTGAGCCAGGACAGCTTACTGATGGAGAGCAAGTCTGATCTCTTGGGGGGTGTGTACTCTGAACCCTCCACCTCGTTCCCACTGGACAGCAGCGCGCTCTCCCTCAACGGTCTATCGAACTTGAGCTCCGCCTACAGCTTTGTGGGTCAGAGCGGCCAGCCCGACTCCTACCTCTGCCTGCAGGGGGCACCGGTGACCAAGCACGGCCAGTGCCCCGCCCCTGCGGCCACCACCAAACTGTCCTTGGAGAAGTACCGGGAGAAGCAGGCGGCCGAGTTGCTCCAGCGGCGCCGGCACGCGGAGGAGAGCGACCTGCATCGCAAGCACCCGATGCCTGACGTCACTGCCCCCGCCTCCTCCTCTTCCTCCTCGTCATCTTCCCGGGCCAAATACGGACAGCCAGGGCAGGAGCGTGCGGCGAAGAGCGGCTCGCTAAAGCGCCGTCACCCTTCGTCGTCCTCTTCCTCGGTGGAGAGCGGCAGCGTGAGCCAGGAAGAGCTGAAGATGAAGATCAAAGTGTCGGAGAGCGGAGGTACGGCCAGTGGGGGTAAGAGCAGACACAGCCCTCGCTCCGGCCGAGACAAACACAGGGAGCACTCGTCCCACAGGGCGCCCCGGCACGACGCCTCGCACGCCCACGTACACGCCCACTCGCACGGCCACGCCCACGTACACGCCCACTCGCACGGACACGGCAGCCACCACAAAAGCCACCGCTCCTCCAAGACTCACTCTGTCCCTGCCCCTCTGCCTGTGAGTCAGCCCATGGGCCACGCCCAGGCGGGAAAGATTGACAGAAGACAGGGGGAGGGGCAGAGCGCAGAGGGCGGAGCCTCTCTATGCCTGAATGGGCAACATATGGACTATGCAGACACTATTAACATGCTCGACTCCCTTCTCAATGCCCACATGAACTATTGAACCACAAATACACGTTTAAAAAAAAAAAAAAAAAAAAAGTTTTATGTGAACATTTCCAAAAAAAAATGATTTTTAAAATTAGCTTTTATGTTTGGATCAGTCCGTTACATTTCATATACACCTCCTAATTTATCCATGCTATGTTGCCCTACTCTAAAAAACAAACAAACAAACAAACAAAAAAAAGACTAAACTAGATGTATGTAAACAGTATATTCCCTATTTTAAAAGCTTCCTATGAGATGACCAGCCTGTGAAACTCGTGTACTGTAATTCCACTTTTCCTTCTGACTGCAGTGTTGGATGAGCTTTGAGAGAATCGTTAACGAAAACGATCGATCGTTAACAAAATGTTTCTGTAAGTGTTTGTACTGTATACTACTTGATTCTTTTAAAAATCAAAGGGATGAAAAGGATTTTGCCTGTTTACGTATGGGAGGTGAATATAACTGTCCACACTTTCTCCCTCCTCCTCCTCCTCCCCTCCTCCTCCCCCCCTTTTTAAAAGTTATATCTTTGTCTGAATATTCTCATAATGCTCAGGTCTGGAACTGCTTCGGTGTGTAACATTGCATCTCTGAACATATCCGTCTGGAAATCTAGAACGTTTGGCAATTATGGCTATAAGGAACACACTAGAGCATATCCTCCTCTGCATCTTCCATCCATGTACGCAAAGGGCCACAGCAGTTAAAGGGCCAGCGGGCCCCGGCCCCGCTGCCTCCTGCCTCCGTGTGTACAGGCGAGGCAGCAGCTGTCCTAGCTCACGCGTGGTTCCCTTGGGCGTTGGGTTTTAAACGGCCTACCCTCCTGCCCTCCTACCTCATAGCCCAGTAAAACTGACATGTGGAAGCCAGAGAGCCCTGGCTGGGGGGGGGCGGTCTTCGTTGTCAGAGAGGATCATGGGTCTTGTAGTTTTGCCAGAAGGGTTTTTTTCTTTCCTTCTTCTTAAATAAAGGTTTGTCCATACATTGGTGGTGACGAGATGTTGGAAAAGGTGTGTGCTGCTCTCAAAGTCTGCACCCTCCAGAAACTGCCATGTGTTGTGATATTGAAGCATTGGCTAGAGGAGATCACAGCAGTGACCGACACCCCTCAGCCACATGTTGGACTGAAAGCCCAGACCTGAGGCCCCTTTTGACAGCGATCAGTTCTGGGAATTTGCCCTCAGACTGAAACAAGTTCCTCTTTAGGGATTGTATTTACAAAGGCTCCCAGAGGGCTCATCCAGAAGTGTAGAAGTGCTCTGCAAGATACAAATGGCAAGAGCTGATCTTAGATCAGCGCTCTCACTACCATCCTAAAGGCTTTGACCTCCACATGGAGCTCCACAACAGAAGGGACAGGCTCTGCTGACTGAGAGTGGAGTTTGAAATGATGGAGGGAATTGCAAAACTGTTCTCAGATCAGGTTAAATGGAGTAATTTCCCCCCAACTGCACCAAGGGACCAGTAGCTCAATGCCAAAGGCAGCACCGCCGTGTTACACATGCGATTACAGCGCTTTAGGGGAAGGTTGGACTCACTTCACCGATAAGAGCGTTTCTGTTCCCTTCAGCGCCACAGTTCTTTGTAATAGCCTTCAGTTGAGAATGATGGAAATATTGGACAAGTACCTAATAAACCGCCATGGAAAACATGTTGGTGTCAGACTGTGTGTGTGGGTGGGGGGGGGCTTTAAGCAATAAAAAATTTTTATTGTTACTTTTAATTTATTTTTAGCCATACGACTCCCATGGCTAATTCAGTCAAATAAGGGCGCGTCCATGTTAACCTTGAATTAGCGTTTTACGACTCTCAAATACGTACCTTTTTTTTATTTATCCCGAAGTATCTGAGTAAAAACTGAATTCACATAGCGTCTTTTTGGTTACGCTGATCATCTAAGACTCGCTAATAAACAGCTCATGCGGTGTCACTATTCCGGAGGGGGCGGGGGGATAAGACGAGGTTACAAAAACGTCTCACCAACGCGGGTCAAATTGACCGCGGCATACGTGCCGTAATAGGTTACGTCACACTGTCGGCGCGATCACGCAGCGCATTAGGCCCTTTGAAGATGGAGACGGATAGCTAATCATCAGATTATCGCAGTTTTAAAGTGTCACGTTGGCACTGAAACCCAATTCATTCCAATAGTAAACAAGTCAAATACCGCAGTCAAACAGGATCATCTGAACGCGCATCGACTAAAAGTTTGTCTTGACACTAAGAATTCCTTCACACTAATGACAAATGAGTCGCAGATAAACTATACGGTCCATCAATCGTCATATACAAGGAAATTGGTGAATGCAGTAAGTTCTGTTACTACATTCACCATTGTTCGAATGCTTCATATAGAAATGGTTCATGCATAAAGCTCAACGCGTTTATATTGTTTTTGTGCTGGAGATTATAGTTAACAGAACACTAACCTTTCGGCACGCCAGCTGTTTTCAAAGTCAGGATTAAACGAATGTGGGCAAGGCGTTGCACAGAAACATGTACCTCATCCAACGCGTTATCGCCTTGCGTTGAAATTGAGTGGGTGCGATGCTGAAGGCTAAATACCGTGACAGAAGAGAAGTCCAGCTATGGCAGCGCAAACAAGCTTGCTTTAAGTTCTTTAGGCATCAGGGCAAGGAACATATACTAGTAAAGTACTGAATAACCTTGATACGCGCTGGTCCTGCTTATCCAGATTCATTATACGGACGGTTAGTAATAAAGACAAAATAAAGAATACATATTCCTAACCACTAGGTGGTGATGTTGAGTTTTGAATTCTCAGCGTCTGCAAATGCGAATATGGCTGTGTGGAGGTACACTCTAAACTCAATAGAGTCACTTGAGACGTCCACATTCCCCGTGAGACTCATTCCTGATTTATGGAGATTGTCACCGTGTTGTACTTCGACCGCTGGTGGAACGCCGAGACCAAACCTCTAGATCGCGCAGGTGTGCGCTTGTGTACACACAGACTCAGCAAAGATAGCGCATCAGAGAGAGATGTTCCATTTTTCCTGTCTTTGTACGGCTTTAACCTCAAAAAGAAACTTGAGATTGTACGTTTTAAACTTCTGCGTTAACGACCGCAGATACAGTTCTGTCGGCTGCGTTCCGCGGTGGGCTTCGCCCCCCGCTGAGGACAGGTATTCACAAAGCGGTTCATGCTAAGAATAATGGTTTGGTGTCATTAGCCTCCGAAGCTGCTTGATGTATGTATGTTTGGATTAAACCACATTTATAGTACTACAATCGTTTACAATCATTCAAAGACAGGCAATTAGTAGCTACTCCTGATTTAGCTCTACCTAGAAGACTTAAATTACCTATTTTGTGTATCTACTGTTAAAGGACCCACTGGGGGAATTCTGACACCACTGAAAGAGTTTCATTAATGGAACAGTCAAAATCCACACACAACTGGCTCACATTCAGGATGCACTGAAACTGAGAAAGTTCCCCTTAAACAACCTGGATTCTTCATGGCGTTGACTAGCTGTATCTTCTAGCTTGGTGCAAATGCGTTTAACTCTGGGCCATTTAATTAAAATACAGAGTATAATGTTTAAATCTCAGCCGTGGAGGACCAGTTCAACAGCCACTATCTGATCAGTAACACTAACTGTTTAGTTAGCCACCGTTGCTGACAAAATTCAAGACAGGAAATTCCCAGATCCGCACTGGAATGTCTCTGGCATGCCGAATGTGTTTGCCATAAAAGACTGAATCCCAACGCCCGGTCTGGTAGTGTTGAGCCCAGCAGGGAGCCTCTTAGGTGCGGACTGGTCCGCCAAAGGTCTACTCGCTACGAAAAGACTCCATTGTGTGGAGCGGTGCGGGAGGAGGGGGAGGGGGAGGGGAGGGGCGGGCGAGGCTGTGGACGGTGACGGCACAGTGAGAACAGAGCGGCGTAGATTAAGGCAGCTTTAATATCAGCCAGGAGAGGTATCACAATGCAAGCTGTCTGCTTCGAGACAGGCACTTCTTAGCAAGATTGCACCCTGTGAAATGGTAAGTGCTGTACCTATAGGTTGGTGTTCTGTGTGAGAGGAGGGTGTTAGGTAGGTGGGTGGGGGTGTGTGTGTGTGTGTGTGTGTGGCTGCCCCTCAGGGCATGTGTGCGAACAAATGCGTTCGTCTGGAGATGATTTGATTGGATTATTCCGTACTGCACTTTTTGACCGGAAAAAAAGCAGGTGGGCTAATCTAACAGATTACAGCTCATTTAGAGTGGGGGGAGAAATTAGACTTTAAGCACAATAACCTCCCAGTTTTAGTTCATTATTTCAAACAAATGTCAGAAAGCTGGTTTTCGCAGTTCCCTTTTCTAACCCCCTGCCGAATGCGCAAATGTGTGTCTTTATTTTGAGGAGATACCATTTCTTCTGGTTGATGTTAGTAGAACACTACAGAAGCTCCTGTACTACAACTCTGCCTCATTCTCTATGGAGAAATCATGCAGAAACCCTCTTGCACATCAGCAGCTGGAAGCAGCTGGATGTTCAGTGTCTCTCAGGGAATCTTCAGCGTTCAAGTAACCACCACACTCTGCTTACCTCTTATCAGTTATAGGTGCAGTATCTTACAAAAGTACACCTCTCACATTTTTGTAAATATATTTTTTTCATGGGACAACACTGAAGATACTTTGATAATGTAGTCAGTCTATAGCTTGTATAAATTATATATAGCTTGTCTAGAGTAAATGTATGCCCACACAGTTACTCAACACAGCCATTACAGTCTAAACTGCTGGCAAAGAAAACGAATAGACCCCTTAAGTGAAAATGGCCAAATTGTCCCCAATTAGCCATTTTCCCCTCCCTGGTGTCATGTGACTCATTAGTGTTACAAGGTCTCAGGTGTGAATGGGGCGCAGGTGTGTTAAATTTGGTGCCATCACACTCTCTCATACTGGTCACAATATTCAACATGGCACCTCATGTCAAAGAATTCTCTGAGGATCTGAGGGGAAAAAAAGAATTGTTGCTCTACATAAAGATGGCCCAGGCTATAAGAAGCTTGCCAACACCCTGAAACTGAGCTGCAGCACAGTGGCCAAGGCCATACAGTGGCTTAACGGGACAGGCTTCGCCATGGTCGACCGAAGAAGCCGAGGGCACGTGCTCGGTGTCGTATCCAGCAGTTGGCTTTTGAAAATGGACGGATGAGTGCTGCCAGCATTACTGCAGAGGTTAAAGAGGAGAGGTCAACCCATCAGTGCTTAAGCCATACGTTGCACGCGATCAAATTGGTATGCATGGCTGTCGTCCCAGAAGGAAGCATCTTCTAGAGATGATGTACAAAAAAGCCTGCAAACAGTTTGCTGAAAACAAGCAGACTAAGGACATGCACTACTGGAACCATGTCCTGTGGTCTAATGAGACCAAGATATACTCGACAACATCCTAACCAAATAAGTTTATGATGGTATCAACCCGATGAGGATTACAAAGGCGAGTGTGTCTTGCCTACAGTCTGGCATAGTGGTGGCAGTGTCATGGTTTGGGGCTGTATGAGTGCTGCCAGCTTGGGGAACCATGAATGCCAACGTGTACTGTGACCAAAGCAGAGCACTATTCCTTCTCTTCGGAAACTGGGCCGCAGGGCAGTATTCCAACATAACATGCCTCTAAGGTGACTGCTGCCTTGTTAAAGAAACTGTGGGTAAAGGTGCTGGACTGGCCATAGACCTAAACATGTCTCCAGACCTAAACCCTATTGAGCATCTGTGGGGCTTCCACCACCTCTGTCATGTCATAAAGTGGAAAAAGATTCCAGTGGTAACCTGTAAAGCTCTAGTGAACTCCATGCCCAAGTCAGGGCAGGAAAATAAGTGTCCACACAAAATATCGACACTCTGGGCACAATGTGGCCATTTTCCACTTAGGGGTGTGCCCACTTTTGTTGCTAGTGGTTTAGACATTAATGGCTGTGTTTTTTTTGAGGGCACAGCAAATTTACACTGTTACACAAGCTGTACACTGACTACACGGTATCAAAGTTACACTAGATAAGCTATATATAATTTGTACAAGCTATAGACTGACTGCATTGTATCAAACCGTCATATTTTCAGTGTTATCCCATGAAACGTGAGGGATGTACTCACTTTTGTGAGATACTGTAAGATTTCTTAACATGGTGCGTAAAGTTGATTTAGGTAAACGTGCTACACATATGGGAAGATCAGAGCCCATTATGATAAAATACCAAAGATAAAAAAACTCACAACTAAGTAATCGAGTTTGGAGAAGTCACCCCTTCTGTGTGTGTGAGAGAGAGAGAGAGAGTGTGAGAGAGAGAGAGAGAGAGAGGTTCTTGTCCCCATTCTATCTTCTACTCACACATATTTTCTCACTGTTGTCCTCTCTCCAAGGTTCAGAACAGCTCAGCACGGAGGGGGTGGGAAGCGAAATCAGATTTGGTTGAAAGCAAAACTCTCTCCCTGGATGCTAATTTAATCAAGTCCACCGCAGCCTCGAGACCATGCTGGGCACATATTCACAGAGCATCCCAGAGCAGGAGAGCTGATCTCAGATCAGCTCTCTGTAATGCCACTTCTCTTTGAAATAGCACCAGCAGGTTGAAGTCCTGGTCCCAGAACAGCAATTCAGCTCTGAAATTATTTATAAGAGGCCGTTTCCCCCACACTCTCCAGGCGCAGCAGCCCAGATCCGCCTCATTTCACCCGTCACATTAACCAGAGATGAACATGCTCCGTACAACCTCCCACCCATTAGAACGTCCTCGTTACCTAGCAAGACTAGCGTTTCTGCACGCGTTCAACACAAATAAAACGGCCAAACAAGGTCATTTAGATAAATAAATATATAGGCGCACACAGACCTTTAAAAGAACAACAACCGTCAACCTCGCCACAATAGGCCTTAGTTCGGTAAACAACAAAAACCCATTGCTCTCAACAATTTTGTAAAGAAAATTTTTCCCCAATATTTTGAACGTCGGGCTTATTGCTCCCCAGACCCCATGCGCGCGCCTAGCTCGCTCGCTCGCTCTCCCTCTCTCAAACACAGATGGGTCGTAATGGAAAGAGATCGCGAGCCTGGCAGGCCAGGTAATTATATGCATTAGCTTTGTTTACAGGGAGAAAAGGAGCTCGCACGAATGCGTTGGGAAACAACAATAACAGCCCGCCCTTTCTGATTAGAGCCGCTGGATGAAGCCTTTCAGACAGTCTCCTCACGATATGGATGAACTAATCTGATGTATGTTAACCTGAATTTATTTGTTGATGATTTTATTTTCGTCAAACCGCATAGCGGGTGGCCTAGACGAAACATTTTCACCTGCTGACGGACCCTTTTTGTTGAAACGCGCATGCGTAAGTGCACGTGCGCAGTACTTGCTAGGTATTAGAGGTGCATTTGGAGTGATTAACAATGAAGATAATAAACAGTAAGGTAAGTGGTTACACAGGTGGATCACCTCCAGTAAAATAGTTCTTCTCACTATGCTTAGTTTGTGGCTTTAGTTTAACATTCTAACTACCTAAACTTGGCATGAAACTGTCGTGACGTTATTGGTGATGAGAATTAGACTACTACTACTACCACCATTTATTATTATTGTTGTTAATCTGGGTCAAAACATGCTCTTAGTGTTAAATATGTACTTTGCCTTTTGAGGCCTTGCAAACACTTAGCAACCCAAAACGCACATTTACTAGCTAACGTACGTAGCGTCAGTGCGATTTAAAACACATCGCAGACGAGCATTTCATGTGACACAACATGTAGCGTTAAGTATATTATCTTCTCAAAGGAAACATCCGAGTACTTTAAAAAAAACCGGAAGACTACTTGTCCATTGGTGCATTGCACTGAAAGAAGAGAATCAAGGACATGAAACTAATCTTTTCGAGTTGACCTTGGCTACCGTCATTTAGTTCCGGTTGATTCTGTGTTCGCTTGGCTAGTATCAAGAAAACAGCTACCCGCGAGAAAGACAGCTGGAGAACAGAAGTAGATCAGGCCTAGTTACGAGTCTAACTGGCTATACTTTCCTGGCACAGTAAACATTAAAAAGCGCCGAATGACAGACCCAGTTTGAAACAACTGTCTGCTTTTAAGGCCGTAGTCTGCTTTTCACGGCAGTGGATCGCTCTGAAAGATTAACTGAAACCCGGGCCTTGACGGCCCCTGTGTCTTTAAAACCAGAGAGGGGGCCGAAAACCTGCAATAATTTGATTGGGTTCCCACCTCATCCATTATTCAGGAGGTTCTGGCGTTTGAACTAATTATGGCTAAAAGGCTGACCCATTTCTGCGTTCTAGAGCCGCGCGGGAGGGGCGGGGCGGGGCGGGGGAGGTGGTGAGGCGGGGCGGCGGCGTCGGAGGGGCGGGGTTCAACACGCTCTCCATCGGCCCAAGTCCTGTCGAAATCCCAGCAGTGCCGTGAGCAATATCACTCCAGAGCTGCATAAAATATCTGAAGCAGGCGTCAAACAGGTATATACAGGGCACCTTGAATCAAGTCTAATTAACCTGCGCGGTCCAATCAGAGTGTTTGATGGAGGACGTTTCAAATGTTACTGTTGTGTCTGGAATGTGAGCTTTACGTGTTTAGGGCATTTTTGGAGGAATCTTGCAAGTTTTGTGGGTCCTAAAATGCTTTCGTGTTTCTGCAGACTATAATTCACGTCTAGCGAAAGAACTTCTGTGAGCAGCCACTCAGTACTACCAGCAACCGTTTTAAAATCTATGAGACAAGTGGAAGTATATGCTCGCGTTTATTTTTCAATCAGCATCGCAGTCCGCTTACTTTCAGACCCGCGTTATTTGCTGCCAGAGGCCACGTCTCGGCTATTGTAAATTGTTGTTTACTTTAGCGGTATTACGCATCTCATGAATCAATATTAGATCATATAATTCTCTCTCTCTTTCTCTCTGTGTTCAGTGTCATAGAGCTTTTGGGCTGTCAAAAAGACAACGCACACGCAGCCCGCGGCGCCCCGAGTGGAGTGGGTAATTGAAGTGTGTATCTGTAATGTAATATTCTGGAAGAAAGCAGCTAAAGCTTCAGCCATTAATCTGCCACGGATTGGAGAAATATGAATTATCTTAAGCACCTTATCTCCTCTGCCTCTGTCGCTGATCGCCTGTGAGGTGCCTTATTGTGTTTTGGTCATTATCCACTAAAACCCGATGCATTTAGAGACTCTCCTATCAACAGGGAAGGTGGCGCGAGAAAAAACAAACTTCTCTCAAACAAACGTGGGTGTGGGTGTGTGTATAAGCTCGCTTTTATATATTTATATAATCATTAATTTTTGTACTTATCTAAAGACTTCTTTAGCGAGCGTGGCTCATTAAGCATTTTCTCAACCTTCAGGTTTTTTCCTTGCCCCAGCTCTGCTGTGTTACTCAACGTGCTACGAGTCATTAGAAACTCATTTAGTAAAGCGCTAGCCTCCAAAATTTCTAGAGGAACGTGTGTGTGCGTGCGCGAGCGCGTTAATGTGCTTAGCCCAGCTGATTCCGCTGTTTTTTTTTTTTTTTTTGGTTAAATAATCAGTTCTTTTATGCTTTTGGGAACGGGCTGATTAATGGATGTTACTACAGACGGAGACAGAAAGAAAAAAATACGCCCAGATCAACTCAACTCGCTTTCTCAACACCTTAACAGCCCGCCCTGTATTATAGGCCGAACACCTGCGCGTGCTCCATAGTCTCCCTCCCACCTCGCGCTCGTCTTATTCCCTGCCGCTCGCATCCCTCCATCTGCTCCCCTCTGCCAGTGCGAGGCTCCCCGGAGCGCTCGTGCCGATTTGGCTGTGTCATTCCGATAGATGTGGGCCGTTCCTGCCTCCCTGTAAGTGATTACAGTAATTAATTGGAGTCGCGTGTTTGCTGGTAGTGTGGATGGCAGTCACTCTGCATTTTTTTTAGGTTTCTGTGAGAGTGGTTGATGCGGCTGGCGAACTCTTTAGTCACAGTTTAGAGTACATGTGGAATCGTCGCAGCAGGTCTGCAGGGGATTATTGCGGACTCGGTGAAGGATCTAGTCTACTTTCGAATGTGTAAGTGCATTTTAATAGGAGCAGCTACAGTTAAAACACCTATAGTCTCAGACAGAGCCTGTGTGACCGAGGTCTCTCAGATGTGAGATGGTCTCATTTCCCCTGACTGACACTGTAGCTTCTCGTGCATTTCTTTTAGCATCTATAAAGCAATATTGAATAGTTGCCAACGGTAAGCGATGACGTCAAAGGAACGTTTTCATTCACTAAACAACACGGAGAGTAGAAAGATTCTCCACGTCCAGATAGAAACAGATCTTGGGGCATCTCCATGAATGGGTCGGAAGACTAAACACAGTAGGGTTGGACTGTCCATGATCGTGACGCAAGATCGTCAAGGACGTCTACAAAAGCGTCTAGCGTCGTCGTGCTTGTGCTGAAAGCAGAGAGCTACAGAGGACAAAGGGTTTTTCCTTTCCACATCCCCTTTACAGTGACGGCAGGAGCTTCAGATCTCGGAGCGATGTTTGCCGACTCCCTTTTATTACCTCGACTGATGTTATTGTTCTTCAACGTCTCCCGTCGAGTTTGCCAAACACGACCGCGAGTCATTTGAACCCGGCCTTGTCCGCCGCAGCTCGCCCCGGAGATTGCACGGCGCGCGTATTAATCTGACGCCTGCTCGATACCCCCGTCTGTGCATTATTAAAGTCGTCGCGGACCCCCTCCTTTTCCGGTAATAAAGCAGAGCGCGCGTGTAGGCTATGCGGAGCCTGGCCGACAGGTGCGGGGGTTCGGAGGGGCTCGACAGGGACACAGGGGCGCGTCTCCTGACTGCGGTTTGACGCGTTCATTACTCATCAGGCCTGCACGAGCTGTCAGCACCGCTACCGCCACCCCTTATTACAAGGAGGGCGCGGCCATGGCACCGCGGTGACCAACTCATTAAAAAAAGTTCACGTCGGCAACCAGCTACTTTATACTATCCTGACACTTACACGACAGATCAGCGCTGTTTAAAACTACTGGAAAGTGTAGGTAATTAAAAACTAATTGTTCGATGATTTGAACGAGGGAATTAATTTGTAAGACACGTGCGCTTTAGAGCTCAAGAAGGAACTTGAAATTGCACTTGGGGGGTGTAATAGCGTGATCGTCTGACAAGCGGTTTCACGACCTTTCCAGTCACTCCCCAGTAACCTATTTTAATTGAGGTGCTACTGGCGCATGGCTAAAAGAGAGGAGCTCCCAGGCTTCCTTTTACAATACACTTTACGTTCACGTTCCAGTACGTGTGGATTTACAGAAAGGAAAGGTAACGACAACTCTTCGCGACTCTTGGATATCGGTTATTTTCTCTCCATACGGCTTTTCTCTTCTCTCGTTATTGGTTGGCAGGTAAAAAAAAACGTCCAGGCCGCGAAGACATATCCGCTTCTTTGCCCTTTACGTTAATAACACAGCAGAGTCCACCCAGACGCCGACCAGCCCGGGTAATACATCACAGCACAAGCTTCCCTTCTGAAAGGATGACTTATGTTCTCCGACAGCCAGGGAAGTGCCGATGTGTGAATGAGTCACAGAGGGTCAGTTAATTTGGAGCCATAATCTGTGTGAGAAAAACAGCATCGTGTCACAGAGCCAACCTTTGCGTGACTTTTATTACACTTCATCGGGACATTTCATTGTTTTTTTTCTGCAAGTATTTGGTGCATACATCAAATATTTGCGTAATTAGTTAATGTGAAGAAAACTAGTGTCTGCTTTCCACAGATAAATGTTATTAGTTAAAGAAATGCATCACTAAAAATTAATACAAGGTTAATGTTTTCGCTACATACCGCTAAAACTAAACTAACTTCCTACATGACTGTTTGGGGTTGCACAATACACCTGAAAACCCTTTATATAACAGGCAAAAATGGGCTGTAATTTAAGTATTTAATGAATCACGTCGGTTATGAATCATGAAAACACCAACAGAACATTCTCTTGTAATGCCTGAGCATCAGTGTCGGAGAACTTGCAGCGCACAATAAATGTACAAAATCTGATTTACTAAGGGATCACATTGACTGAATGCAACCTACTGTTTTGACATTATTGTGAAGATCAATATTGTGATGTTTAACAAACAATACAGCAGTAGCAGTAATTCTATCAGCCCCCTAGAACAACCGTGAAGGGGAAACATCACTGGAGTGTTTTCGATAAGTCCACAGAAACACTTTTCAGTTAGTGATGTCTGGACGTGCAAAGCAAGCAAACACACACACACACACACACAGAATGTATGTTGGAGTTTCTTTATTGAGGTACTATAACCAGGTATTAACTGAGAACATGGATCAACCACAGACTCATTTACATGCTACAAAGAAAAACAGCACGATGGTCGGATATTGTATGCCCTTAAAACTACACACCTGCACCTCCCCCGTTTCTCTGTGTGTGTGAATGTGTGTGTGAGTGAGGGAAATGGCCCCTACTTCACAGGCTGTGCTCCCTGCATGCACAGAGCATGAATTAAAAGCTTTTAACATGTCTGGCACTTTTTCCATAAACAGAAAGGCAGTTGTAAAAGCGTACAGATCAGAGTCGTGATCAGCGGCGCACGTTGCTATGGTCACCAGCCATACGTGTCTGATGGCATTTGTCAAACTGGGATGGATTCAAGGCAGAAGTTTGGGTGTGGGATGTTCTCCAGAGGGGGAAAAACCCCACCAACCGGACACTGGATTTTTAAAATCAGATTCGTACTGCACTGGTAAAGCACAAAACCTCACACATTCTTTCTCTCCAGTACTTCAACAATAAAACATTTCAGTCCATTCCGTGTTGGCATATTTTGAGTTCTAGACAATTCAGACCACACCCTCATGGATTTGAAAGGATATATCAGGAAAAGGGTTGACACACAGCAGGGTTTTTGTGCTAAAAAAGCCTACACATAACTGCCAAGAAGTACAGCTAGCTGGCCTTCTGGAAGGTTAACTTTATAATGAACAACCAGCTCAGCACTGCCAGACCAACCCTGGTGGTCACCCTGGGAACAACAACCAGCCCTCACTCTTTGCATCTTTCCCTTCTGTCCTGATTTCTTGGTCATGTGGCTGGGGGAAAGAAAAAAAAAAAAGCCAATCCCAAACTCGCCCACAGCTGTGGAATTCTTAACCCTCTAGTCTTCTAGGGTGAGTTAGAGCTCCAGATCTGGAAACGTTTCCGCTTGGATTCCAGCTCTGGCGGACTATTCCAGAACTTCAGGAAGTGCACTGGCTACCTCTGCTTTCGGGCAAAAGGAATGAAATATAAAAAAAGCCCCCAAAACTAAACAAACAAAAAGCTCTATACAGAAAGTAACGAGCTGGTCGTTGTCATGGCAACACCAGCTTATCTTTTCGTTTTATGATTTTTTTTTTTTTTTTTTTTTTTTTTTACATAAACGATCATTGTGTGCCAGCTGACAAAAGTGTCGTTACTTCTTCTGGAAGAATCGGGTGATGTCAGACGCCAGTTTAGACGCGGCTTGGCTTTTCTTGGTCTGAGCCCTCTCCTTGGCCTGCTGTGCCGTCCTCTGAAAACACGCCGGGCACAAGAAGGCAAGTCAGCATGGATCGTGATGAGATCACAGCCTTCCACTAAGACCTTCACCCAAACCCAGATTTACGCCCAGCGTTGGACTGAATTACACTTTAATCAGTGGGGTTTCTCCACTGAGAAGCTTGTTTAGTCTAGCGCTAAACTGCCCGCCAAACCAGACTTAGATTTAATTCCTCGTCCCTGGCACCTGGTGGTAACCCTAATCCTGTTCTGCACCATGAGAAATAGAATGGAGTTGAAGAAACTGGGGCAAAAAGTGATGTGGCAGAGTGGGGTGGTGTGTGTGGACGGTGGTGTGTGTGTGGTGTGTGAGGTATGTGGTGTGTGAGGACAGTGGTGTGTGTGTGTGGTGTGTGAGGTATGTGGTGTGTGAGGACAGTGGTGTGTGTGTGTGGTGTGTGAGGTATGTGTGGTGTGTGAGGACGGTGGTGTGTGTGAGGTATGTGTGGTGTGTGAGGACAGGTGGAGTGTGTGTGTGTGTGGTGTGTGAGGACAGGTGGAGTGTGTGAGGATGGTGGTGGTGTGTGAGGACGATGGTGTGAGGTTTGTGTGGTGTATGAGGACGGTGGTGTTTGTTAGGTATGTG
>JAOXYF010000020.1:3847750-3859421 GCA_028565775.1 Sternarchorhynchus goeldii | reverse complement strand
TCTCGGACCATTTTTAACCCCCCCCCCCCCCCCCTTCGATATGTGATGTAAACGTGCACGCTGATCTGATCCTGAATCAGATTCAGGTGTGGGATTACCGGCGGAAGGTGAGTGGAGGCCGCGCGTCTCTTCGTCCTCCCCGGGCAGCTGCTCGGGCGTCATGGCGACGGCGCAGGTTTCGGGGGCGCTGTGGTGGCGTTCGGGCCGAGCCGCTTCGGGCCCGGAGGAGGCCTGAGACAGTGGAGGGGAAGCGGAGGGCAGGGGGTTGTGGGCTGGGGGGGGGGGGAGGAGGAGGAGAGGGGTATAGAGGAATAATTACAAATAAGACAGATTTCTGAGCAACATTCATGTTTTGGATGTAACGGGAACAAGGAACGACAACACAAATCCAGGCACAAAGAGTTATTCCACAGACACTGTTCCGGTCATCTGTACAGAGGCCTTAAATACATTTTGGGCCATAAATAACACTTAGGATGTTTGTGCCTGATAAAAAACTCAGGATGTAGAATAAGGTGTGTGTGTGCGCGCGTGTGTGTGTGAGTGATCCTCTCTGGTGCGTCTCTGAGCCACACGGCAGAACAGGAAGCGCCGGGCACAAGTTGCCGGTTTCCTCTTCGGGCTCGTCTCAGAAAATTCTGGCATATCGCCTGGACGTGCCACCCTTCGTTCCTCACAGAAAGGGACAGCGTGCACACGCACACACACGTGCGCACGCACACACACACACACACACCTCTATTTAAAGGTGCAGTCAGGCCTTGAGGAGAGGATGACTTCATGCCCATCGGACTTCTTATCAACAGAACAGGCGGGCAGCGCTAGAAAGATCAGTAGGCGCGTTCAGCGTTCAGCACCCCCCCCCCCCCCTCTCCGTCTCTCGTTCGCTCGCTTCCTTTCCCTCTCCCGCGGTCCCTCTTCCTGTCTGCCCGCGAAAGCCTAGCCTCACGCGGATCTGACGGGATGTCTCCTGAATTTTTCGAGGAGCAGAGTTTTCTGAAACACCGCCGCGCTTCTCACTGCGGTGGGAAACCGGCAAGCTGGTACGGCAGAACCCTCCCGGCCCGACGCCTGTTTCTTTCCGGTTTCAGCGTGGACCGGAGATCCGGTTTAAGGATTCGGATCGGGGTGTAGGGATTAGGCCCAAAAATAATGTGGAAGTGTGTCTCAGTTTCGGAGAACTTAAAGACCGGTCTCGGTGTCTGCTGTTCTGTAACGGGGATGATTTGAAATAGCTTTTCGTTTGTTAAATTCTCCGTTGTGGTGGCTGGGACAAGGCAGGAGTTTATGTACTGAAAGGAGGACATTTCTATTTGCGTAATGATTAGAGATAGACATCATTCTTACTAACGGTGTGGAAGGGGAAAAAAAACACACGGTTAGGTTCGATTAGTATGGAATGGAAGGTTTGTGTGTGTGTGTGTGTGTGTGTGTGAGAGAAATACAAACACCTCAGGCTGTGTGCGAGACTGAAGGTGCACGTCTGTGTGTGTGTGTGTGTGTGTGTGTGAGGTACAGGATCGCAGAGACAGGAATCGGTAGAGATAAACGCCCACAGTTATGGGCGTTTTCCTTTCCAATAAAGTCCAAATAACAGAGGCGTGTTAAATGGTTATTATCTCTCTAATTGAGTTCGTCACTTCAGTGCTGAATACGGCCATCGCACACTGGCTGTGGAGAGCAGACGGGTGCAGACACCTCCAGCTCCACCCAAGCATTATAGCACACAGTGTACGTCTGTACACGTCTGTACGTCTGTGAAAAGTTCTTCGGTTTCTCAGCTACAGATGTGTGTGTGTGTGTGTGTGTGTGTGTTTATAAATAAGGAGCTACAGTGGTTCATTTCCTTGATGCACAGAAAGGAACACACACACACAAGTAGTAATCAGTTTGAAACAACAATATCTTGTTCAGATCTTTGGGTGTGTGCTTGAGTACAGGCATGTATTTAGCTTTGTGTGTTTGTACGTGGGCTTGCGTTTGAATGCATGCACCCATGTATATTGGTTTTTTTTGTGTGAGGGTGTGTGTCTGTTTGTAGGCATATATTTAACATTTTATGGAGACTAAAGGTCCACATGATAACATATTAATTCTCCAACAATTAGTTCTCCACAAAGAAAAAGTCTTTTTTTCACCCCATGTTATTCTTTTATACCCAATGAAGATAGCAAACCAAGACCAGTGTGTCTGTGTGTGTGTGAGAGAGTGTGTGAGTGTGTGACAGATTCTGTGTTCTGATATCGCCCTGCCAGAGACGCTGAAAGTACAGTCCAGCCATCAGCCTCCGAGCGTCTCCACGACGATGGCCCTCGCCACGGAAACGAGCTGTTGTCACACTTTCCCACTGTACTTCAATGGCTGGTAACCGTTTGAGAACAAAACTGACTGATCCTGTTGGAGAACGGGTGGATGGTAGGACGGTGTGTGTGTGTGTGTGTGTGTGTGTGTTTGCGCGCATGAGTTTATGTGCATGTGTTATTATGCTTGTGTTTATTTCAGTATAGAAATACACAGTGCATGACTATGCTGATCAATGAGGGACTGGAATACGGAATATTCTGTAAAAAATGTCCTCTGTGGCTGTCAGTGATTTTCAGATCTATGTGTGTGTGTGTGTGTGTGTGTGTGTGTGTGTGTGTGTACCTCTCTGCACTCGTGGTGTCTCACACATCTCGCAGCGTAGCAGCAGGCCACTGTTGGAGAAGGTACACGCCACACAGTTCCACTTCTGGCTGTGGTGAACCACCTGCAGATCTCCAGCGAGCCTCCGGGGGGCGCTTCTGGGCGTCACTGGGCTTCTCTTGCCCCCATGCGGGCTGGCCTGCCTCAGCCGCTTCACCTGGGGGCTGAAATCCGCATCCTGATTGGTCAAATTTGGGCCGTGGTCAGATTTTGAGCTTTGATTGGTCTCCGGCTGGTCACCCGTCGGGCTGCTGGCAGACGATTGGCCCGTTCTCTTCCTCTTCCTGTCTTTATCGGTGGCGGGAGAAAAAAACGTGCGAATGTCGTGCTGCTTGTCTCTCTCAAACTGCGAGGAGAAAACACAAAAGTTGAAAGACGCAAAGAGGAAAGAACGAGCGAGGGAAAAAAGTCTAATTCCGTCAAAGTTTTTACGTGGGAGAAGAAGACGTCGTCCGCGTCGTTCTCGGCACTGCAGACCTCCCCGTCCATCGGGGTCCAGGCCTGAGCGAAGTTCAGGAAACCCCATTTCTCCTTCTCCCCCTCGTCTGCGTTCAGGTAAGCCTTCTTGCCGTTCAGGGTGCTGCCCGTCACCGACTCCTGCAGGACACCAGCGCACGGGCCCTTCAGAGAGACCTCCAACGGGTTCTGCACTCGAGAACCTCCTTTAACGGGGCCGAGGCTCCTTGCTAACTTGCATGTTTGTTACAGTAACGCTCACTGAAGCTTTAAAATATCCAGTTTTCAGGCTTTTGAATTATTCCGTCATATTTATTCCGACGATATTTACAGTAAACACCTCTCGCGAAACAAAAGGAACCATTTTCCTTTTCTGACGACACGTTCTGGGAAACAAAGAACGTGTCCATATTCCCGGGGTTCCCTTTTGTGGCGTTAAACGCAGCCTGGTCCGTACCTTCCTGTTTAGCATGGACCACATGACCAGGTCGAACGTCCCCTTGGCGACGAGGTAGTGCACGTGGACGGAGGAGGTCTGGCCAATGCGGTGGGCGCGGTCCTCCGCCTGCTTGACGTGACCCGGGTTCCAGTAGAGCTCGGCGAAAACCCCGTGAGACGCCGCTGTCAGTGTGAGTCCCTGGGAGCACACGTGCGCACCCCAGTGACACACACACACACACACACACACACACACACACACACACACACACACACACACACACACACACACGTCATGCTGCTGGTTCAGTCGGAGTCTCTGCTCAGGGGTTTGGAGTTCAGAGGCAGGTTGAGTGACGGGAGTAGGACTCTGGGCATCGTGCTTTTATGGACATCGACCAGTCGATGGATTGCATGTGTAAGGGCTTTGAAGTTACAGTGTTGGGAGAAACTTTAAAGCACTTTGGAATGAAAATACTTAGCTTAGATCAAAGACTATAACCAAAAAACAACAACAAACAAACAAACAAACAACAACAAAAAAAACACGGGGGAAAAAAAAAGTTTTCTCTGAAAGGAGTATCGATCATATCCAGACAGTTTGGGTTAGAAGCAAAAATGACTCGACTGTGTAAACAACTTCCATCAACAAATTAGCACCAAAGTGTTTGAGTGGAAAACAGAGGTAGGGGAGGGAAAGTGTATCCGAGAGCGAGCACGTGTGTGTGTGTGTGTACCTGTCCTGCCGCCTGGATGCTGAGAACAGCCACACGGATGCCGGGATCAGACTGGAAACGATGGATGAGCTGGATCCTCTCGGCAGACGGAACACTGCCGTCGATGCGGATATATCCAGCCTGCGAGTCAGACGCGTACGAACACACGCACACACACACACCTGAACGCTTTCACCTTACAGTCCAATTAATGCTGAAAAATATGTCGCTAATTTAAAAATACCATCACACCCGCATCACAACCAGCGCCTGCGTGTCTGCTGATTCGCTCAAACACACGGCCTGGGTGTCGGTACCTTCTCTCGCACCCCTGTGTGGAGTTTGGATGTGTCTCAACATGTTGCTGGACAGCGTTTGCCCTGATCACCAACGTCACCAGCTCGTTCTTTACAGCAGGGGCACCTTAGAAACTACCGATTTCTCTCCGCTGGTGCGGGCAAATAAAAACTGAAGTCAGGTGAGTGGGTGCAACAGGTGTTGTAATGCACACACACACACACACACACACACACACACACACACACACACACACACACACACCCTGCTGTTCTAACCAGCCCCTGTTCTCCTCTCTATGCTCTTTAGCGGTTTCTTTTGGCCAGTGAAATTATTATTTACCTTCTCGTTGGTGTTTCTTTCTATAGTTTTCCCGTTAATTGGTGCTTATTAAAATTTTAAAGGAAACAACAGCGTTCACACCAGGAGGTGCGATCACACACACACCCACGCACGCGCACACACACACACACACTCTTTCTCTCAGTCTCTCTCACACCCCTCACTCTTTGTGCGAGAGAAGGGAAAAAAAAAGGTGTCAGGAACCAGGGGAAAGTTTGGAAGTTTTCAGAGTGAACCACTGAGACTAAGTGTGTTGGACCTTAGGTTCAACCGCATTAAAGACACACACTCCAACACACACACACACACACACACACCACCATATTCCTTCTCCATCCCTCTCTTATATTTCACCCTTTCCCTTTATTTTCTCCGTTCTGCTTTTTCCAGTTACTCTTCTGCTTACAGGCGTGCACATACATGCATGCACGCAATACACACACACACACACACACACACACACACACAGTACCTTGGCCTCGTTGACGGCCTTGGTACACACACACACACACACACACACACACACACACATACACGCAGTACCTTGGCCTCAATGACAGCCTCAGTACACGCCTGCAGCATGTTGAGGTGGTGAGCAAAGACCAAGAACTTCAGCTGCTCCGTCTCCAGCATCATCTTTATGTAATCCTTCACTGCTCCTGCCTGGGGACAGAGAGAGAGAGAGAGAGAGAGAGAGAGAGGTGAAGAGGGAGAGAAGAAGATGGAGCGAGGGAAATGGAGAGGAGGAGGAGGAGGAGGAGAGGAGAGGAGAGGAGAGAGAGATTTAATGATTCCGATGCAGGGAACCGATCCGGCTCCAGTAGATAAAGGTGTTTGTTATTTATGTTTCTGAAGTCACTAAAAGCACTTAAAACATGAAGCCCTTTCTGAGAACGAGAACAAACGTCAAAGCGTTTGAAGGTTTTGATTGTACTGTGGGTGGTGTTAGTGGTGGGCAGCAATTTCCTCCCTCTCTTCCAAAGCCCCGCCCATCTCTAGCCATGCCAGTCTGCTCCCTCTCCAAAGCCCCGCCCATCTCCAGCCATGCCAGGCCGCTCCCTCCCCAAAGCCACACCCATCTGCCACCATGATAGACCCCTATCTCTCCAAAGCCCCGCCCGTCTCCAGCTATGCTAATCTCCTCTCTCGTTCTCTCACTAGTATCATTTAATTGCAGTCCTCCCTCCCAAACTGCACCCTATGAAGTGGCATTAAGTTGTTTGTCATGTATGTGTGTGTGTGAGAGAGAGAGTGTGAGTGAGAGAGAGAGAGAGAGAGAAAGAGGGAGGGGTGCTCAGTCTCAGGATAATTGGAAGCAGATGCTGTTGGAGTTAAAATAGCAAATGCTTGGCTCACTAGCACTGGCTAGGAACTCGCACTTCTGGGCAGAGGAAGAAAAAAAAGACAAACTTTACCTATCCAGCAGTGTGTGTGTGTGTGTGTGTGTGTGTGTGTGTGTGTGTGTGTGTGTGTGTGTGTGTGTGTGCGCGCGCACAAAACTGCATGAAGGGGTGAAAATGAATGGATAAAAATAGTCATGAATGTGAGATCATCAGGCCATTGGGGGAGGGGTGATGACACACACACACACACACACTCCGCTCATACAGTAACCACTTGACTCTATTGTGATGCCTGTACGTGAATGTATAACGTGTGTGTGTGTGTGTGTGTGTGTGTGTGTGGTTATGGTGATGATGGCGTTGAGTGGCTGTGAAAGGGGATGTTTGGAGTTGTTTGTGCAGGCTGCTAAGAGGTTTTTTTTTTGTGTGTTTGTTTGTTTGTTTATCTTTAACTCAAGTTCCTGTTGTTGGCCCTCAGTAGAAGGTGTGCCACTTCCTGTCCAGTGAGTCCACCCCATTTCCTCCTCGTGTTGTTGCAAAACTTTGTCAAGTCTCCATGGAAACCAATAAGAGAGCATCACAAAAAAAAAAAAAAAAAAGTAGTCTTATTAAGGTCTGTAGCTCTGATGTGGGCAAAGAAGGTCTCCAAACAAACACAACCATAAAATGGTGGGGGTGGGGGCTTGGAAGAAGTGAAAGGCTGCTGTGATGGTCACTACTGTCGGTCAGGCCTCCTGCAGCTCGTTGTCATGGCAATGCTGTCACCTCTAAGATGGAGAACAGAAGGGCTAGTTGCCATGGCGGCCATCGGAGGTCGATGGCACACTGTGCATAGCACAGTAAACTGCGCTCTGACTGGTTTGTATGTGTGTGTGTGTGTGTGTGTGTGAACACCTTTGTGGAGCTTAAGCAGGTACCTGTCAAAGTGAAGCTGACATGTAAAATCACTGTGACATGCATTCACACTGGAGCTGGGCTAGTGTTTACAGCGTAACCGCATTCACACTGGAGCTGGGCTAGTGTGTACAGCGTAACCGCATTCACACTGGAGCTGGGCTAGTGTGTACAGCGTAACCGCATTCACAATGTAAATCGGCTTTGTACAGCATAACATTCACACTGAGGCCGGGTAACTGTATACACCTTAGAGTGAACGCTGGCATGTCAACTTCTGGCTGATTGAACATCGTCTGCCAATGCTCTCTGGGTGAGTCGATTTTCTTTTTCGTGATACCAGTTATGGAATTACTGGCACTGGATTACATTTTGGTTAGGAAATGAACCTATACCACATTCACACGGTCGACTGTTTATTATCTAGATTTGATTGGCAGTTAGGATGTGCTCATTGCTTTTCCCGCCGAAGGCTTAGCTTAGCTTCCTCGCGCTGCTCAGCACTGGGCTGGCTTCATGTGAGCAAGTCTCCACTTTTTGCCTAGTTTCTCTTGATGGATCCTGGCAGGTAAGGTCTAACTATTTTTAATCCCGACGTTGAAATTACATTGCCAGTTGGTGCAGGCCAACATGGTGTCGAACTTGGCTGTGTTTACAAACGGGCAAGTCGGGATGTATGTTCTATCGTTGCTTTGTGAGCCAAGAAGCTCCGATTGGACAGTAAATTCCTTCCAAACTCCATCACATAAAGACACTACATTCGTCTTAGTCAGTGCTTGTTCACTCAGTTGATAAAGCAATACTTATCTCTGATGGTATAGAGGATTACAATCTTGACTTTATACTTCGACAAACATCGTAAGAGCTGTTTGACTATTTTTGTACTAAATGAACTCATCCAGGATATCAGTACGTTGATGAACCGTGCTGCCTGTGGGGCTAAGTAGCAGTAGGAAAGCTAGTTTGATGGACCATGCGTTTGCCTATAAAGACCATGTCCTACGTTATAAAGAAGTGCTTAAAAAGGCGAAGACTTTTATACCACTGCCAACAAAAACTGGTAGGGAAACGCACAAGCTCTTCTCTCAACTGTAAATAAGCTTGTGTGGTCTGCTAACAGCCTCCCTCTAGCCCCATCTTCAGAACTCTGCTGCAAGTTCTGACCATTTTTAACGACAATATATATTTAGAGCTCCAGCAGTCATCTGAGTATATGAATACTCAAACTCTAACATATCATGTTAACGGCTATACTTTCGCCTCAGTAGATGAAAGTTCTGTTACTGGGCTCATCAAGGTATGCAGGCTTTATCTGCATCCTGGATCTGACGACCACCTCCCTGATTCAAACCTGTCTTTCCCTTTGATAGCTAAAGTAATCAATGCCTCGTTTACATCTAGCTTAGTCCTGTTCAGTCTTAAAGTGGCTATTGCCATTCCAGCTCTAAAAAACATGGTTTGACACTGGTTTAAGAACTACTGACAATTCTAACCTTCCTTTTATTAGCAAGTTGATTGAGTCTGGGTTGGCCTCCCAGCTGAATGACAGGCAGGGTTCAGAGCTAACCACCGAACTGAAACTGCTGTGGTCAGATAAACTAATCATTTGTTGGTTGTAGCCAAATCTGGATTGCTGTATGCAACTTGTTCTCCTGGACCTCTCTGTTGCATTGGACACCATATGTCATGTTACTATGCACAGACTAGAAGACTCTGATCAGCATCTGACACCGTTCTGACAGGGTTTAGGTCATATCTTTGTGTTTTAGTCAATGGGGTTCCCCAGGGATCAGTTCTTGGTCCTTTTTACTTTCTATGTGCTGTTGCATGGCAATATCATTAGAGGGCGTGGCCTCCAGTTCCACTGCTATGCAGATGATATGTAAATATACATACATACTAAATTGATGCTTGCACAATTGATACATACTAACCTGATGCTTTGACTAAGTGTTTGGCGGGAATAAAGGCCTGAAGGATTAAGAACTTTCTAAAATGAAACGACGGAAAATATGAGGCCATAGTAACTGCATCCCCAGCTACCCTCAAGCAAACTGGACACCCTACCCAGGCTATTCCTGGTTTTATTATGTCCTCCGTCACCCTGGTTAGGAATCTAGGTGTCATTTTTCACTCTGCTTCATCTGAGAGACAAAAATGAAAAACATCACTAAAAATGTAGATTTCCATCTCAAGGACATTGCTAGATTACGTCCTTTGCTCACTCTGTAGCTGAAACCTTTTCATGGTTAACATCCATGCTGGACCACTGCAATTCTGCTCTCTTTGGGATTCCTGCCTGTGGGCTCAAGAAATTGTAGTACGTCCAAAGCTCGGCTGCCAGGGTTCTCATCCACGCTGGACCTCTTAGTAAACTACACTGGCTTCCTGTCCACTTTTTCCATACAGAACAAAACCCGTCTTCTGATTTTTAAATCCTTGCATGGTCTGGAACCTCCTTACCTTTCTGCTCTCCTTCATACATATTCATCTTCTCGTTTGCTTCGGTTCGCTGAAAGTCACCCGCTTTCTATCCCACCCTCCAGGCTCTGTGCTTTCAGAGAGAGCTCTTTTAGCATAGAAGGCCCTGGAAGGCCCTGAGCCCTGGAACACTATATCCCTCTATGTCACTGTTGTACCTCTCTTCTCTTTCACCCCACCCCCCAAAAACCAAAAAAAAAAAAGTGCTAGTTAATCTCTTTCAGATTGCTTTTCCTCATATTTAGTCCCTGACTAAATATCTTGTGGCTAAATTTATGAAACTTATTTTAGAAACTTAAAAAAAATTTTTTTATACCGATGTTCTTTTTAAATAAAATTTCATTTTTTGTACTGGGTTATTACTTTTTATTTAATTTCTTTTTTTAATGTTTAATGTGCGATTTTTATTTGTATTGGCTTTTACATCTTATTATAGTTTGGCGGGAGTGGATCTCACAAGGAAGGGAACGATTTGAGAATCCTGTGTTTACAAATCACAGAAGACCAACGAGAGACTGGATGCAGGCCCCGTTCAGCTCCATCACATTTTACCCACTGGCTACCGAATTTCACATTAATATTGATTTAAACACTGGCACATGATTTCTACAGATTCTATATTTCAACACATTGCTAAGGAATGTCGCAAACTTTTATTTAAATGTGCTACTAATTTGACTTTGGTTCAGTCTCACACTCCTCCCTGTGATGCGCTGACTGGGATACCTGTTGTCCTGGCTGGCAGTTACGGGTTTGGAAACTGTGTGCATTTACAATGTGCATTTTACTCGGACTTGAAAGCTACTCTAGCCATCCATAAAACCACGCTGGCAGCCATGTTTTTCGTAAACGGTACAACTCTTGTTTGATTTGCTGCCAGTGTGTAGACTATCGTATGTAGGTAACACCTCAAGATCTTTATGGATTGCTAAACTCAGATCACTGAACACCACAGTAATGATAAGAAAAATGGACACAACGTTCACATGCTTAGATACGTAGCCATAGTGAAACTGCCTAGGGCTGGTAATCTTGTCAAAAAACCCTTTTTACAGTGCGAGTATTATTTGATGTACACCCTCAATATTATGTCTGCTAATGGTCTTTCATTTGATATTAACCTTTTTTCCCCCTAAATTATTTATTCCTTTGGCCTGTTTTGTACCCAATTTCATTCATATTATACCGTTTTATTTATTAATGTGCTAATGTATAGGGTTATAATTCTGAAAGGTCTTTCCTTCATAGAATATGGTACAGTCCATTTTTTTTTTAACCCATTCTTGCTCATATATAAGATTTAAATGTTTATGGTGTATTTCTATAGTTTGGACTGTTGTCATATGTTAACGTCACGCTGGTCAAGGTTGATTTTGCTTCCTGCTAAAAACTGTTTTTATTATTGTTATTATTATTATTTATATTTACTTTATATATCCACACACCTATTTTGTCCTTCACCCAGGCCAGACTTACACAGGAGTCTTTGTGATTTTGTTTTACAGTATAACTACGTTCAGACTAGGAAACACACACTCTTTCTCTCTCTCTCTTTCACACACACACACACAGACACGCACACAGAGTGTGTACACAGACACACGATACCTTGGCTACTGCAGTCTGTTTGTACATCTGTGTGATGAGACCCATCACCTCTGTGAAAGGGCTTTCACTATCCCGCTGTTCACCGGAATTCAGGGAACGCATCAAACTCTCCCATTTCTCCAAACTAGCGCTGGCTTCCTGAAAGAGAGACCAAGGGATGGAGGGAGAGAGAGAGAGAGAGAGAGAGAGAGAGAGAGAGAGAAGCAGATAATCTTATGAGGCGAAACTATTAATGACGCAGCAAAATCTGTCCTACTTTTCCTTAAGATGGAGGAGTTAAGATGGAGGAGAGAGATGGTAAAAGAGGAAGATGGAAGAGGGTGGATGAGGAGGGTGGAGAGAGAGAGAGAGGGAGAGAGAGAGAGAGAGAGAGAGAGAAAGGGGGGGGGGGGGGTAGAAGCGTAGAGATCC
>JAOXYF010000020.1:3824005-3838395 GCA_028565775.1 Sternarchorhynchus goeldii | reverse complement strand
CAGGATAGATCCTCATATATGTGAACACCCAGGAACCAGGATAGATCCTCATATATGTGAACACCCAGGAACCAGGATAGATCCTCATATATGTGAACACCCAGGAACCAGGACAGATCCTCATATATGTGAACACCCAGGAACCAGGACAGATCCTCATATATATGTGAACACCCAGAAACCAGGATAGATCCTCATATATGTGAACACCCAGGAACCTTGTCACCGTTGATGACGGGTGGAGCATGACCACCGCTGACCGTCCTGAAATCGACGATGAGCCCCTCGTCTCTTCCTGGTGTTGAGAACCAGGCTGTACCGCCTCATAGACCAGCGTCGCACCCTTTTCTCTCTCCGTCTCACTGGTGTCTCTTTAGAGGTGGTAGAGATATCCAAGAAAAACCTGTTGTCCTTTGTGCGGTTGTTAGCGCCAGTGATATGCCAGCAAGCTCCAGAGGTAATGTTGTTAACTCATATTTTATGGCATCAATACAAGGTTTGCCTATGTGTAGGAATTCCTGATGGGGATATAATAACCCAGCAACACCGTTAACTTACAAAGATAAAAAGAAAAAGAACAGCTAGCTACAGGGCAGAGACCACTGAGCCCCTGCGTCTAGACGCCATTTTGTCATCTGGTTGTGTTCTTCTGACCATTTGTTGGTCATTGTTAGTGTTATGTTGGTTTCTTTTGTTACAGTTATGTTACAGGCACCGCTGCAAGGCCGCTGGGAAGTCGTTACCATTGCAGCGGGTCACTGGTTGGTTCTGCTCGAAGCAGAGGTCCTCTGGAAGCTGTAAAGCTCTTTTTAGAAGACAACAAGAGTACGCAAGTCCAAGTCACCTTCCTAGTCCAGCCCTGAGTCTTTGTGGCTCAGGTGTTCTCCGGACTGCGAACGGTGTCCAGGTGTCGTTTTGGGTTCTGTGGAGAAGGTGCTCGTCCACCTGGCTTCTGGCTGAAGCCACTAGACCAGGAAGATATTAGATATTTTATTTAATGTGTCTTCGACACGTTAAAGATGAACTCCGTTGGACAGTGGAGCCAGAGCTCAAATGCCAAGCAAACAATCAAACAAACAAAAACACCCTGCTTCTTTATTCCCCCATGTTTGGAAGAACTGATTACACTATTTGGCATAACCATAGCAACTGACTATCTTTTCACATCCGTTAGCTTTGCCATCATGGGATGACCTGGAGAGTTTTAACGATCAAGGAAACAAAAGGTGGCATACATGATATCAGCTTTGCTCTCCACCAGGTGGATGTCCTGGGGGCCCAGCTCGGGAACCCAGCGCTCCAGCTCCTCGATCCAGGGGTACTTCAGGGAAGAGGGCACCACGATGAGGAGGGGCCACTCCTGCCTATATAGGTAGGCCACAGAGATAGCCTGCACCGTCTTCCCCAGGCCCATCTGCAGCAGAGCGCAGAAATTCGGGTTAACGAAGGAGGGGATTTAATACACGGGGCTGATGCACAAAGTTAGTACGCTGGGTTAGTACATGGGGTTAATATGCAGGACTCGTTCTTTATAGTCAGTGTTAATCAGGGTTGAGATCAGATCCAACAATACGAAATCTATTCAGGAGAGAATTCAGTTCAGTTCAGGTGGTGAATCAAAGTATTTGTAAATATTTGCAAAAATTTGCAATATGAGAGATTAGTAATGACACTTAAATTTTGCCCATCAACTACAGACATTAATCTCCAACCCCCATACTGTAGGTTTGATACACTATCAAGATTTTTTTAAATCTTGTTAAACAAAATATATATTCTATAGAACTCTAACTACATTCTATGTTTTAGTTTTGTTCAAGAAAGTTTTTTATAAAACAGCATGACTGAGGTACAAACCAAACACAAAGACTCCGAGAACTAAACACCGTATTAAACTTTCTTTTGAACTTTCTTCTCGCAGCTTCCTGTTACACCCCTCATTTATTTTACAGCTTTAAAAATGACATGAACACAAATAGCTTTCATGCACATATATTGCATTAAAAAAAAATAATAATAAAAAAAACAACAAAACAACAACAACAACAACAACAACAACCCAAGCAAATTTCGCAAGAATGCGCTTACCTCATCAGCAATCAGACACCTGTAAAACAAAAACGAGAGACAGGTAATTACGTAATAAAAAAGTTACTCTTTCCTGCTCCACTTCAATTTGAGACATCAATTAGAGCAACAAACTGTGACTCCAGAGATGAGGCGGATCTGTGGACATCCCTTACGCACTGCCCCAAATAATTACCCTGCAAATTACGTTTTTAATTCCTCCATCCCCCAGGTTTGATGTGTGGGGAGGCATGCTGAGCGCGTGAGTATTGATCCGGCCGTTATTGTGGAACTGCGGCTTCCTGTGTGGCAACTCCTCGCTCGATATTGCTCACACACCTGAAGTCAAGAGCCAGCTGAACCGGAACAGCCGTGGCCCAAGACCCGGGGGGGCAATCTCGGAGCTGGCTGGCCACGAGGCTCGAAAATCGTTCTGCAAATAGGGATCTTGCGCTAACCCAGATCACCAGCACAAATCAATGGAATGATTCTAGACAGTCAAACCACATGGCGCAAACTAACGGACGGTGGCCATCTTTACTGTGTGTGTGTTTGAAAAAAACACTCCCCGTTACGTATGCTGCGTAAAGAAGATATTCATTAATTGTAGACATTTCTGCAGGAAACCTTGGATTTAAATATGAGATTCCAACTCTTGAATCCGGTTTGTGAAGATAATTATATGTTTCTTATCTCTGTATCCGTAGATATCCCACCAGGCCTTGGCCTGAAGGTTTTTTTCATTAGTCCGACCTTGATGGGTGCATTTTTAAACTGATCTTACATGAACGGGAGACTGTAAGCAACACCCCCCCCCCCCCCGTCACTCTTAAGATGGCAGCAGAAACCTCGGAGGACTTGTTTCGGTTGAGTCAAAGTTAATGCCACTTTTGTTCTCGCTCTAAGGCAGCACATAAGGAAGATTCCTTCTTTGCCTTTAATCTTCATTTGAGAACAGCGAGACCGTGTCCCGCGATCGCCTCCCGAGACTCGGGACGGGAGATGTGACGGCCCCGCCGAGCCGTGCTAAGCTGAGGATTTGCGCCAAACAAATGAATCGGCTCTGGAAGTGCCAGGGAGGATGTGAGGGCCGTGCGTCTGTGGTTAAATGGCGATTTACTGCCGTTTGTGACCCTGCGGTACGTAGTCCTACTTTCAGATATGTGAACCTAATGAGAGCGAGAGCGAGAGAGAGATGGAGAAATCGGGAGCGAGACCCAAGAGAGAACAAGACAGATGCAGACAGACGCGTGCGGACAGACGCGTGCAGACAGACAATTTGTTGAGGAGGATGAGGGAACAAGGAGGTATGGGTGTTGTAAAAGGATACGTTCTTGATCTTTTGCTCCCCTTGCAAGGGACAACACGATTAATGATCTCTATAGTATAAGTGATTTCTCTAATTGATGCAGCATTTGCTCAGGTGTGCGAGTGTGTGTGCATGCGCGAGTATGCACGTGTGTGTGTGTTTTGGTGTTTGTGTGCCATAATCGCACTCATTAATCACTCTTCTTTAAATAACCACGCTCGTGCCATGGCTCTGCCCGTGGGAGGAGCTGCCGTTTCCTGCGCCCCACAGCCTCCGCATCACCACCTTCCCCTCGTCTTCCCCGCCTCTCTCCTCCCAGCCCAACCCAGGCCCCGCCCAGCACCACTCTGTACGGGACAGGAGGTCAGAGAAATGCCCGAGAATCCGTATTCATGACACGCTCCCTGCTCTTGCCTCTGTGCTGCTGGGACACTCGGTGAAAGGCTGCCAGATAGTGGACACGCTGCAGACTCGAGGGGGATTTGCCCCTGAAGCTCCTTTTGACTCTAAGGCTAGGCTTAAATCTGGCAACCCAGCCTGCAACGTCGCTGAGCTCGTTCCTTTCTGCCTCTCCGCCTGGCTTTCACAAACAAGTATTTAATAATCTCTGCAATTTTCCCTCCGCGTTCAATTGCACCACAATTACAACACTGTTATACGTGCTCCCGCTAAAGGGCCTCTCGGTGGCCTCATTGTCCTGATCGATACGTCGATGGGCTGAGTGGGCATGCTGGGGGATAAAGGCGCACGCGCTTCTGCAGGACCGGCAAGCACTACGATGGCAGGTTAACCATTCAGGCCTCGGGAACGTTGGCCGGGCAGCACCTGCTCCGGTCGCCGCGGTTCCGTTCTACAGCTTTTCATCGCTAAAGAGAGGCTAATACAATCAGCTCGTGTGCAGGCCGAAATACGCGTGAAGAATCATCTCCTTGACTGCCATTGGGAAACCTCTCTGATTGCTGATGGATCTTCTAGGAGGAACAAGGAGGTTGAGTTGAGTCTGGAGATGTTGGATTTTCTCAGAGGAACAACAAGGTTGAGTTGAGTCAGGAGATGTTGGATCTCCTAAGAGGAACCAGACGGTTGAGATGTGTCTGGAGACACCCGATCAGCACAAAGCAAATCCTGGGGAATGTGTCTGGTGTCACTCTGATCACACAGCTCCAACAAGAAGAAGAGGTTTCTTGATTCTGTCAGCCCAAGATTTTTCCACATTCTTTAAGAATGTTTATCCGTATTTATGTTCTTTCTCTTTAAATCCAACGTGCTCCAGTGGCCTGGCAGTGTTAATAAACCCTGGAATAAGGTGCTGCTGAAACTGAAACTGTCTGAAAGTCAAAACCAGAACTCTAAGAATAGTCTACACTTCCAGCATCTCTATGCTGCCTGCTCACAGCATGTTCGCTATGAGACTTTGTCCCTTTGTGTGTGTGTGTGTGTGTGTCAGTGAGAGAAAGAGAGCAGGAGAGTGGGGAGAGAGGGAGGGAGTGTGGTGTGTGTGTGCCACTTCTATAAGGTCTACTGCAGGGTGTGTTATTGAATTGTGGAGAAGGAGAGAGAGTGAGGGAGAATCAATATGTCAAAAAACAGTGAGAGGTTTATATTCTACTGCAAAAAAAAAAGGAGAAGAGAAGCATGGAAACAAATCTAATACCACCACAAGCCGCTGAATCACCCAAATCAAAACAGACACTTTCAGCAGACAAACAAGCACTTACCACCATTAAAAACAGCCAATGGAAAAAGAACAACTTGTATTTTAGATGTTTGAAAGAGTCGGGTGAACAACTTTTATTTCTATAGCCTTGAGCGAATCATTAAACCCCTCCCCCCCCTCAAAAAAAACAAACAAAAAAAACCCCCCACAACAACAAAAAAAAGATAGTAATACCGAATTAAAAATGACTAGGTCCTGTTTTACCTCTGCACATTTGCATAAATCTAACCATCAATCATAATACTGTCATAATAATAATGCTACCTGTCATAATCACAATGCTAACCATCATAATCATAATTCTAACGTTGATTGGCTGAGTCTTTTACTGCCACGTAGCATGTTCAAAAACATACAGTGTAACAAACAATATACAATAAAATGTATGCTATATATACACGTCAGAAGAGTTTAGCATATGTATTGTATATATTTAATGATATACGTGACTCGTGAAGAGTTTAGTATAGTTATTGCAGCAGGAAAAAGCTATTAAAGTTGGGTTGTCTTCATTTTTGAATATCTGTAGAAGGAGGTAATTGGAAAGATGGTATGCTGGATGAGAGAAATGTGTAATTATTCTACATAATTATTATAATTATTCTTAGGTTGCTTGAGAGTGTGCTGAGTATATAAACAGAGTCAGCTGAAGGAAGCGCTGGTCCAATTATCTCTGAAGCTTTGCTAACGATAACTATTCATTTTGAGATGACATGTTGCCACTTGATAATGTACAAATTTAAGATAGACCACTTACTTGATATTGGTTTAATTGTTAAAAAAACACCTGTGTTCTTTTGTTGATATTTATTTATTTTTGATGATATGATCAGGCCTAATGCTCCATTTCAAGGGCACGTTAATGTGATTCGAAAAAATTCTGAACGATATGAACAGATAATGACTGTCAACCTGCACTGGATGTTCTGTTCTTCTTCTCATGTACAACGAACTCCACTGTTTTTGCATCGAGCTGGAGGTCTTGGTATGCCACGCCTCCACGCTATCGATCTATTCACAACCTCCTCATAACCAGTACCGTTATCATCTGAGATCAGGCCTAATGTGGTGGCATCATCTGCATATTTCACAATTCAGATTCATTATCAGATATCAAATCATCTTTACAAAAAGGAAAAAACAAACAAACAAACAAAAAACAATAGACGGAGTACAGAGCCCTGAGGCACCCCTACATGATACTGATAAACACTGGTGAAGTTAAATCATTCACTTTGGCAGACTATTTCTTTCCAAAAAAAACCAAAACAAAAAACAATTACATAAAGCTGGATTATGTAGTAATTAGTGATTAAACCCACTAACACTTGAAAGAGCTTGGTGATATTCACAGAAAAACAATTGTTAGTGAGGTCTAAATGTCTCAATGTGAGGGATTACATTAATAGCATCAGAAACCAACTGACTGGCTCAATAAGCGAACTGATGTGAACCATTACTGAATATGTGACTTAAGATGGGAACAGATAATATACTCAATATGCTGTCATAGCAACCACAGTAGGTATCATAAATAGGTAAATAGTTTATTTATAAATCACATTTAAGCACACAGCGCTATAAATAATGCATGAAAAGTGCATATGTGAACACAGCACAAAGACTTGAAAAGGAGTCTTGAAATGAAAAGAAATAAAATTTAAAAATATTTTTAAAAAATCAAAGAGCATCACAATCATTTGGAAGAGAAAAGCTAACCAATAAAAGTAGGGGTTATTAACCTAGATTTAGCCACAGGACTAAAATCATTCGGTGAGTTGGTATAAGCATCTTTTGGCATAGGGACGACAAGTGATTCTTTAAAAAACACTATGGCGCATCACACCAACTTCGTAAACTCTGAAACTCTAAAAACTCGTAAACTCTAAAAACAGCGATAGGCCGATTTATCGGTCGGCCGATTAATGAAGTTTTGAGATAATCGGCACTGGCCAGTGCCTGTGCCCATGAGGCTGATAAAAAAAATAATATTAAATGCCTACAGGCACAACGCAGGTAGCCTGGTCAGAATGGCTACTGTGAAACGACGTTAGAACTCCCCCCTGTGTTCAGTTCACCATTCTACGGGCAGACAGGTGGCTGCGTGCCAATGTAGAATGTGACGTTTCCTGACAGAAAATGTTAAGACTTCAGTTCCTATCTTTCAAAGCTCAATACATTTAATTGGCCACTCTTAATAACATGTATAATATTTACTGTCTGTAGAATTAGACTGATTACGGTCATTTTGTGATAAAATGCCGAATCATGTTATTTGGGAATTGTACTGTTAGCAAGCCTTTACCCAGCTAGCTAGCTAGCTTGCTATCTTAAAAGGTTAAAAAAAAACTACTGTTCTCATCCCAACAAGACAGTCTGCCATCATAAGTGATTGATTTGTTAGTTATAAGATACCTATCGTTAGTTACAGTCTGAGGTACTTACTAACGGGAGGTTTAACTTGTTGGCTTACGTTAGCACGAGTCCGAAAGCCAGTGCTAACGTTATCAGCTTGCCAACGACATTCTGAGGAAGGAAAGTTATGGCCCTCTAACTACCATACAGTTTCTGCACAGTATGCGTGTGTGTATATGTCTCACTCCCTCTGCATGTACATCTATACTGAATCTTCGCCTTATCACACATTACTGTTGCCTCTAGCCACTTGTTAGATCATATGAGCAGCCTGTGCAAACAAAATTAGTATTATTTCTTCATATATCTGATCACTTAGATTGGCTATTGGCCTTGTTACTTAAACAAACATACAAAAACATCCTTCGTTGCAGTTTTAGGAAGGTGGTGAAAACTTTAGTTGGATCCCTGTACTATAACTCTCATGCACCCTACTATAAATGGAATGTAATCATTTTGTCTGCACCTCATTTATTATAATTAATTAAACTGTATTTTTATCAGTTGCAGAAAACAACAATCATCTGCATTATATCAGCCCTTGGTCACCCTGCTCTCGATATCTAGGCCATCGGCATCAGCCATTAAAAAAAAATCTGTATCGGTCGACCACTAATTATAACTCACAAATGTTCAAACACATGCAACTAAAACTGAATGTTTTTCTACCTGTGTTTACCCAAATGCAAGCTTTAAATTTGAAGGGGGTGACAGCTGCTGCTTTTCCATTATTTTTTCTTGAAGACAAGAAAAAATTGTCATTTTTGTCTTTTTGAGGCTTTAAATACTACACCTGATATATATACACACACATTCAAAAATATCGATACATCCATGACTGTATTGATATACGTATCAGTATGAGTATATTCACGATATATTGCAAAATCGATATATTGCACACAGCCCTAATTTGGAATGGGAACTAATGGATTAGATGTAGCAATATGCCAAAACGTTTTAATGAACACGCACAAACTGAGCACAAATAAAGGCATTCTTTTGAAAGCTCTCTTCTGAATACATTCAGACAGAATCAGAAATGTAGTGTTTGACTAAAAGGACAGAGTACATTTAGACAATATCAATTATGGATTTTTCCAGTAAAAGTTGTTGGGTCTGTTCTAGCCTAAAGTACAAAATTGTAACATCATGTGGGGTGCAGGATATGTGCAGAGCCACTTACAGGGTACCACCTCATTGATCTTTATGCCCTCATCCTACAGCATCAACCAAGTGCAAAACTGTGCCATTAACACTTTAAAAAGGACTTCACTTTATTTTTTCCACAGTGGAGTGATAATTTGTTCCCACACATGCTATGATGCAAAAATTTGAAAATGAGCTAAATTTCTGAGCCTGCTAATGCAATATCTCGCGTAACAGCACAAAATTAATGCAAGATGCATCCATGTCCTGAAAAATGACATACTTACCAGAGACAAACAGCCATAATTCCAGCAAAACAAACAGAGCGACTAGCAATAATACTAAACGGAGCAGATACCATAACAGTTTGTTAACATGATTAACCTAATTCATCATTCATTGCGTGGCCCTGATCGACAGACCAACATCGCAGCTCTACAGGTTAAACATGTACACTGGGAATACACAATCAGTTATTTTCAGCCACGGATCTGTCTCTGGATAATTAACAGGAACAAAGAAGCACATATAGTCAAATTAATCATGAAACAAATTGGTCACATGAGTACAGAGGATAAAACTGTGCTTACTGGGAGATAAAAAAAACAAAGCTGCAATTAAGAAACTTGCTCGTGTAATTAATGAATATTAGCCGGTTTGTGAATTCGAATAAAACGTAAACATAATATCCTGCAGTCATAGAAAACAAAATGCATTTCACTGGATATTAGGGGAAATTGTATACAAGGTCAAATATAGGGCATTGTGTCACAGTCGGAGAAAACATATCGAAGTTCTTCAGCATCCTTTAGACTGCGCTCAGTAGGGAAAGTTGTCCAATATCTTTATTTTCTCCTCATCGCTATCAGAGAAACATGTATCCCCAGGGGAAACCAGTGTAGAAAAATTCAGCGAGGCCAGTCTATCTGAATATGGGTCTAATTAACTGTCTGACCTGTATCTTAGTGAACAGAGCATCTCGTGTCCTGGTATCGATCGAGGCCCTCATCGCAGTATCTTTGAATTCTCTGACCCACCACTAGATCGACTAGGAGGAAGAATAAATTACAACGTCCGGTCTCTCTTAGTCACTCACATTGTTGGCTAAACAAACCCTTTTTCATGCGCATAATCACGCTCTAAAACTGCATGTTTTAAACTGCAAAACAATATTACAGCGTGAGGTCTGGAATTAGCTATGTAAGACAAGGATATAACCGTATAATTATACTGTAATGAGAAAGTCATTATTGTTAGTAGTAGTATTTGTAAATTTCAACAGCGTTCACTGACCTTCCATCTCTCGACAGGGCGAATTTGACACCCTCTCGCTGAAATGGCATGAGTCTCTTCTGCAGTTTCTCTGGTAGAAGTAATAAATCCTCATCTTTACCACGGAAAGAGTTCTCGAAGTTGTCCGAGGCCACGCGTTTGTTTTTTATCATTCTTCTTCTTTTCTTTAACTTTTGCCAAGTTTATAATTCCGTAGTTAAATCTTGCACGGTCGCGAACTGTAAAAGGTGAACGGTAAAAGATGACCGGCACGTTAACGCTGTAATGAACGCTTCATTGCATTGGTCACTAGTTATTGCTAACTAGTTAGGACAATTCAAACATCTGTGGTATAACAGCAGCTAATTAACAAATCTTAGACTGTGAGTTTGGGTTTTATCATTTATATAGCACCCCCGCGTACTGTACACGAATACATAACGTATTGTGAACTACTCGCATAAATCTTGTTTTCAAACGCTAGCTGTCTAGCTAGGTGTCTTCACTCGCGTGTACATGTTCAAAAAAACTCTGGTGAGAAGCAATTTGGCATTTCGCGGTATTCTAAGAAAAATACGTCATTTTCGCGCGACACATGTATGAATTGACGTGTAAACGCTCCATTAGACAAGTATATTATCGCAATATGGTACATAATGATTCTGCAGCAACCGTGGCAATATGTATACCATTTCATTAATGAGAATAGTTTACAGCAGTTCACATTTGCTTTGAGCTACACCCCGCCTAATAACATTTCTTTGTTAAGACCGAAATAATACCACATAATTCTATTTTTCTTTTTATGACAAAGTTTTTCACGTGTATACTGATGAATATCTCTGATTGACATTAACCATATCTTGCAATTATTGGTGTTGCATCTAAAACTTTATTATATATAGTTATTTAATCACTTTAGTTAATAACAACCTTCACTATGAAATCATTAGGTTGAATTTCAAGTTTTGAATTTTTCAGATTAAAAATCGTAAAATAAAAAACTCCAAACTATTGGCAGAGGCGGGAGTTTCACTTTTAAGTCCTGTGATTCGCTATGGTCGTTGCCAGTAATTCAAGTTCCTGCTCTCCTTTCTCCGCTGTCTTTCTGGCCTCGTCCTGGTATCCCCCGTGTTGATAAGTGATTGACTCGTTCAGTTAGCGTGCTAGCCGTACAGTCTTCTGCGACGTTTATTTATTTTGAATTCTTCTAGAAGGGTTCGGTTTCTTTAAATCAATACCGGTAAGTGTATATTTATTTCTGTTCTTCGTATAGCTGTTGATATTCTTGGGATTGAAGTTTGTTACTGTGGCTGACAATCTCAACTGTAACAACGCAGCTTAGCCTGTACAGGTAACTAGCTAGCTAGGAACGAACTATTAGCCGGTGCTGTTGTCTTAAGCGAATAACCTGTGTGTGTACCCAGCTAGCTAGCTAGCTTGTCTTGAATCGTTTAAAGTCATGTCAGACTATACTGGTATTTATAAGCAAGTATTTGGCTCTTGTTATAAAGGAGGAATTGTGATATTCATAACAACTTAAGTAACCACCCGAATGAGCCAGATATAATTTAACGTTAGCGGTTATGAAGGGGTTGTCCCATGCCTTGCCAAGAGACATTAAAACCGGTTAGCTCGCTAGCTCGCTATCCTAGCTGACTTGCTAGGTAATGAATGCGTGTTGATTGACAGCATTTCATTTGCTCGTAACGCATTATCTCGTGGAAGTACGGTTGTTCATTTTTTCCCAACGGTAAACACAGTGATGGCTTGCCCGTTGGAAAAAAAGTAGTTAACTAGTTAGACGAGGCCTTACCAGTTTAGCTTATCCGGCAGTTAAGTTAGCTTGCTAGCTGGTCAGAGAGCTAGGATAGTTAGCTAAAGGTTTTAGCTAGCTAGCTGCCTACCTACCTATCCCAGCGGGAACTGACTTGCAGACGGCGGCGCTTGACGTTTGCTAGGTTAGCTAATTTAGTAATCGAGAGGCACTGCTGTTTGGTTTGAACAAAATCTTCCAGTTCTAGGACATTACTCTAAAGGTTTGAACGTCTGTCTTTTTTTTCTTCTTCTTCTTCTTTGCCCATCCAAGCGCTGTGAGACTTCGCTAGTCCCTGCATCCTAATTAAGTGTAATTCCAGCAAATGTGATATGTACTCGTATAACACGAAACTTACTGTTACACAATGAAAAACGCCTTAAATACCCGCGATGTTGTAGTGTGTGCCGCTCAACCTAACAGGCGATTATGCAGTGGGGTGTTTTTCCGTTACACTGCAGTTTTTACTCTTGTCTAGTTAAATGGGATTTATCTCGCCTGTAATAACATGGAACGACGGGCTATATTTGGTCCCAAACGACTCTCCTGACATACCGTCCGTTTCATTTAACTCGGGACGGCAAGTCTTTGTGGATTTCGAAACGTTTTTGAAGAAGGTCATTCTGGTTGTTTGGTCAAGTTGCATATACTGTCAAGTCTTTTCAGCACCAGTCAAAAGTTACTTAATTAAATACGCGTGATCAAAAGATAAATGACCATCGCAACCACACTCCACGCGTTGGCATTGTGGAAAGTTCACGCATGAAGTTCTCTTGCTTATAGCGCTCGGGTGTGTGTTCATGTCTACATGCAATTGATTCTGACATATGCGAGACCCTGCTTGAGCTTCAGTCTTTTGCAGTATTGGTTAGTATAGATAGACAGCTATATAAGACTTAGCACACGGCCTGCTATAGTTGTTCTGCGGTATCTGGTAGAAAGGGCTATTTTACAGCAGTTTGTGGCATTGTCATCTAGACTGAAGCAGGTATTCTAAGATGCGAAGTTGAACTACAACATTTAACAGACTAAAACCACATGCTCTAATTTGAGCATGCCATCTTTCTTTTTTTTTTTAAACTAATTTGTTAGATGCCGTTTCCTTCTGCTCTCAAACATTTAAAGGTTGCGTCAGTTCACTTTCTGTTTTACATAATCTGTTCAATTGGTATAAAGAGGCAGGCTGTTGGTGCAATAGAAACAAGTCTAGGCAAGAGATGTGATTTTTAAATACTGAAATACTTTGTTATGACTGGAGTCTAAATAAAATTAGCCCTGCAGTTTTTTTTTTTGCTTTGTGAAACAAGGTCTACTCACCTCTGTGTGGGATGTACAGGCAAGGTTGCACTTGTGCTTCCCCAGAGCTCACATTTGAGGAGTTCTGAAGTGTTGTCTGGGATTAGCGTAACTGAGCAGGCCAGGCACAGCTGCTCCCGTCACACTACAACAGCAAGTAAGAGTCACCATCATTGTCACCACTGTTTGGTTTTCACGTTCTATCACAGTTTCTCTATGTGCCCGGGTGCTAGAGAATATGGAAAGATTACTTGGGGTTTCTTAGATTAGGCTTTTGGGCCAGCATGTCGGTGTTGGGGCTGTGTATCTGTTTTGGGCCCTTTTGCATGGATGTAAACATTGAAATGACATTTGCACATCAAAGCTTGTGGTGTCACTATAAACAAATTCCACCAAATTCCTCAGCAGTGTCTTGCCAAGTTGTGTAGGCAAAGACCTGACCTTGGCATGACTTTATGTGTGTGTGTGTGTGTGTGTGTGTGTGAACGTACACGCATAGTTTCCCCTTGTTGCCCTTCTCTGACCTGGAGAAAGAGAAAAGATAGCGTGTCTGCTTGGAGAATCCGGGGTTAACCAAATCCACCTCGCTCTCCGCCTTCCTCCCCTCCGCCTCCACCCAGCGCCCCAACTGTGTCGCTCACCCGTTGAGCAGCGCCGGTGGGGCAGATCGGGCCCGGCCCCTCCGTGTCCTGCTAAATCAAGTGTTCTGACGGGTCGGTGAACCTGAATGATGGAATGAATAATAATGTATTTGGAGCTGATGGATTTTTGATCTCTTATCATTGGGTCCTATGCTTTAGGCTGAGCTGGCATTTCTCTGTATAAATAGCCTTAAAAAGGTAAAAAGGGGGGGGAAAAATGCTGACAAGCCTGTTCATACTTGGGCATTTCTTGCAAATCTACTCCGCACATATTACCTGCCCATAAGTGCCCATACACAGAAAGATGCCCACCCAGACAAGGGAAATGGTTGCCGGGGGAATATTTACAGCATCTAATTTTCTATGTTCCCCGCCACACGGCTAGGAGAGGCCTCTGGCCATGCGTAGGCCTTATCTCCAGCAGCGAAACCTGGACTCAAATGGAAGCAGGGTGTTTTTCAGGCCACTGCGGTTTGGGTTAAGTCCTGTGGGTAAAATGGCAGGTGCAGAGGATGCACAGCGGTGCTAAACCCCCCCTCTCCATTTTGGCGACGGAGGTAATGTTTGACTGTCAGAACAGTACAAAGGATGTCGAGGGAACCACCGCATTCCTCTTGTAACTGTTGCGATGGCTGGAAATCGGACCGTGCAGAGACGGAATGGTGGGGGGGGGGGGGGGGGGGGGGGGGGGGGGGGGGGGGGGGGGGG